>CM062816.1:901604908-901762898 GCA_031772625.1 Pinus tabuliformis | reverse complement strand
TTGTTTGTTCAGATCTGTCTAATGTGAAGAAAGGAGGTGAAAAGTCAGTAGAGAGAGGGTCATTTTGAGCTGTATAAGTATTACCTCCGATAGGAATTGGGGCTTTTTTTTCGTTTGGCAGAACAACTTTTGTTTATTGTGAGTAAGGAAGACTGTTTGGGTCGGAGAAGGAGCCTTTTATTAGATTGATTTTTCTCTTCTTTATATGTTATGAATCAGGATGTTGTTGAGAGCATAAATATGAATGTGATTTGTGTTTGTGCCCATTGATGACTTATAGTTTATGATTTGCCTTGGTTGTTTGAATGTGATTCTTCATCATGGTTAATTCATGAGCAGTCTCTGATTCGAAACTATGTTAAACATCAATTGCAAGCTTTAATTCCATAAAAGGAATGTGTATTCCTGTATGAGTGATTGGATTACAATTTAGAATTGATGCAACCTTGTTCTTATGTGGACCAGTAATTGATTCATTTAGACTTGGGATTCATATATGATGTTTAACCTCTCTTTTGTCATACCCCTGCAGGATAGATTAGGATAGCTAGAACTAGATCAGAGTAGTTGGAAGTAGTGTAGATAGGATTTAATAAATAGAGGTTAGCTATTTTATTTTGTTGATTTAATTGAAGTCTTCCTCCCGAAGCAATCTATCAACGCATTTGACAGTTTACGGGGTCCCTTAAAACCCGTTGGAACTAGCCATTCCAAACAAAAGCAGGTCTAATTGGGGCTTGCGATCGGGTTAATTCCCCTTGTTGGTATAGCGAACATTCGCCATGTCAACAATCTCATATCACTTTTTGCCTTCATCCTGGTTTCTTCAATCTTAAACAATGACCAAAGTTCACTGAATGGGGTCGTTTCCTTCTTTCCATAGATGATTGATATGAAGTTGCCCCATTCCTCCGGTAGTACATTGAGCACAACTGTGGTCATCTATTATCAGAAATTATTTCCCCTAACTCTTGCGGTTTTTATCGTATTTCTGACATCGTCATAAAGTATGAGGCTATTCCTTTTTCCTTTGATATCTTCATCTTGTATAGCTTGGTTCTTAAAGATATGACTTCTCCAACGGTGCTTACGGAGAATAATTCTACTAACTTCTCGTAGATTTCTTTTGATGTCTCCAGTTTCGCAACATAAGGCATGAGGGGATTCTTGATGGATTCTACAAGGATCCTTTAAGCCCTTATCTCCCCTTTCATATACTTGGCTAGAGCTTGAGCTTCTTCCTTTGGAGGTTTAGTGATTAAACCCTTAACATGTCCAATGACTTCATTTTCTATGAGGATCAAATCTATCCTCTTCCATGCAAGAAATTTTGATGACGCAACCAGTTTGTTGCTCTCCTTGCAAAATGAAGTCATTTTGATAGATTCAGACATAGATATAAAGATACTTACTTATTAAGTGAAGATACTCCTAGATGACAGAATCTTCAACTTGATGCCTTTCTTGATGATGATGATAAAAGATGTCTCTTTGATGAAGATGTCTTACTTCAAGTGTGCTTTGATAGTGATCTTTGACTCAAGAATAGAGAGATCACCTTGATTCCTTGATGATGATGATAGTGCTTCTAGATGGTGTGATCCTCGAGTAGTCCTTCTTGATGCTCCTTAGATTGTTTGGCCCTTATGTATCCCTTCTTGATGATTCAATGTCCTCTTTGATGTCTTGACCTTTCTTGATACTCCTTTTGATGGTCCTTCTTCAAGCTGCCTTTCCTTGTCTTATCACCTTAGCTCTGATACCAAGTTGAGAAATCTAGGGGTAACAAATTAGATGATTTCTCTTACTTTGATAACTGCTTATGATGTATTTTTACTTAACTTAATTAGCTTATTCTTTCACTTGATTATATTAATGTTCTTTTCATCCAACAACTACCAAACCATAAAGAACAATAAGACAAGAAGACACAAGATATAGGTGATCAGCCAGGGCCAAAACCTCTCCACTTGAGAGGAAAACCCACAAGAATTCTTCTCTTCTTATATAACTTTGATTGACGAATTCCAAGACCTACGACCCTTGACCAAGACCCCTCCAAGACCAAGTCAAACCTTTTTCTTGATGAAATATCCTTCTAGCAACTTCGACTTGAACAACAACTTTGACACCCCAACATATTCTTCTGCAACTTCATCCTCGAACAATTTCTTCTACAGAAACCCTAGATCTTGCGCGTGAGAAAATTATGGTAGTTTCTTCCTCCTTTCCTCTTCGCTTGAGTTGATTCTCTCTTCTAGAGAATTCAGCTTGCAAGGTGTACTTCTTAATGCCTTAACTTGACTTCTCCATCTTGGTCTTTTCCACTGCAATAGGTGTGTTGATTTCTTTGCACGTCCAAAATTCTCGCTCTTCTTTTCTTCTTCTTGTCCTTATCTTCTTCGCACATTTTCCTCTTCCTTGATCGAACTTGTGTGAAGTTAGTGAGTGCTTCTAGTGAGGTCAAAGTCTCCCTTATATATAGGTCTCCTAATAGGTCGAGTTGCTTCTTTTAGGCCGAATTTTCCACTTGAGAAGGCCGACTTGATCTTCGCACCATGACAAGGTCTTGGAGGGTCTTTGAATCTAGATTTGACTCAAATAATATTCTTTACAATACGTAACATGCCCAAATGGGTCTTCCGTACATGACAATGACTCAATTAGCTTGTAGACTCAATGACAAGCCCTAGAAGCACTCAATGGGTGCTTGACCTAAAAATAAATATCTCGAGCATGAAATCCATGCCTCAAGAATAATAATAATAAATTTATTTTTCTCATTACATCAAATACATAAAATTATGATCACATATGTCATCATGAAGACTGAACCTAGTTACATATTTCAATAGACCAAGGGGATATAATTTCCAATTTGTTTGAGCTACCTTCGCTTCCTTTTGACATCATTCCATAGTAAGTTTAATGCTATTTTCTTCCATTCAGCTTGTAATTTCTGAAATTAGGGTTTATCTTGTGCCATATTAAGAAGTGCAATATCTCTTGTGAACTCTTGTTTGTACATGTTTATGCAAAATTTGTCATTCAAAAAGCCATCAAAAGAACTTGCTTTCATGCATCCTTTGACCTTAAATCGCATATGAAGGAAGTTGCTAGGGTTTCTATGTGAAGCAAATTGTCTTCCACTCTTCTTCATCCAAGGTCCTGATTCTTTGATCTCAATCTAATTGACTCCATTGCCCAATTGAATAAAGACACTAGTCTAGTTGTGTTGATCACTCTAAATTTCTCTATTTTCTCCTTTTTATGATAGCTAGGGTTAGGGTTTGGTCAAATTTTGCATCTAATAGCATTTTATACCTATATGTTATTGGGGAATTGCATTTATTAATGTTTAAAAACAAAATCTATCATTTATTGCATGTTCTACTATCAAAATTAGGGCTATCATCATATGTTTATTTTGTTGTTTTGTACATTTTTATCCAATAAAAACTTTTTGTTGACCTATTTTTTGCTTACCTCCCTTATAGCCTTCAATCTTGTGTTGATCTTATCCTTTGTAGGCTATTTCTTGGCTATGATATGGTTTTGCATGCTGTAAATCTGCCCATCATTGAAATCCTAACTTATAACAACTTTTTTTCTTAGTTTATTGGGGTTGGTTGAAAGTGTGCTTGAACACTTGTAAATCTTATCTTGGCCTCCAAGGATTTGCCAACACCTTCTTCCATAAGCATTAAGCTATTATCATCCTTGAGCCTTGCTTTATTGAAGATCTTTGTATGTGATATTGCTAGCAAGATCTTTAGATAATCATTTGTCTTAGTAATCCTGAGTCATCTATCCTTTAAGTCTTGCTAGGGAAGCCTTTGTGGGGATAACATTCTGACCACAAGACAGCAGAAGAGAGGCCACTGAGGTGACAATGGTGGCTAATCTCTTTGTTTCCCTAAGACCTAGGTTGCCTAGTGAGGCTTTGTAGTAGGTTGCTAGATTTTGTGGTGACACCGATAATGGCTCCAACCACTGTAGCAAAAGTACCAAGGAAATGTATTGTGCATTGATGGATTTGTGGGATAATTATAGCGTGAGATGAATCATTGACAAAATGATAATTTAATATCTGTGTGCCACTAGGAAAAGATATCCCTCTTATTTGTCCTTGTACTTGAGCAGCTTCAAGTAAATATCCTAGAGCATCAGCTGCAATAAAATATAAATAAGGGGCCAAGGGGCATCCTTGTTGAATAGACTAGGTAAGTGGAAGTTTGTCTCATAGTTGAACCTTTTGTATGGTTGAATTGAGTGTGACTTGACTTAGACATGCTTTCTTTGTAGATTTTTTTTCTCTCTCAGGAAACTGGGGCTACATTCATTTGTTATATGTAGTTGCAAATACTGCACAAAAAGACACGTAATATTTTAGAAAAACTACCATGGAAGAGTAATGGTTTATGAGATGGACTGGTATGGAATTATTATGTTTTATGACATTTGCTTTTACGAAAGAAAATAAGAAAGCAAATAAGTGAACCTCAACCAGCGAGGTAAACATTGTCCCAATGTAGATCCAATGTTCCAAATGATATTCCGAAGAATATATCAAGGAAGTCATTCGTGGACTGGGATATCATTTTCTTTCCAAGGAAAACTGTGGGGTATCCCCCCATGCCCCCGAAATATCCTGGTGGAGTGCGTATTAACTGCAAGTGAGAATTGTGGCTAGTAACCCAGGGACTTAACCAGATTTGAAACAATGAACTATGGCCTCCCCGTCAGAAACATGCCTTGGGTGGGTGGTTCAAGTGATTGAGCTAACCCACTCTTGGGGCTTAAAAATGAACTGGGGTGTGTGTGTGTCTTGGTTTCCTTACACAGGTTACAATCTATAGGAAGTTTTTTTGAGATTCTATTTTTATAATTGTTTTCTGTTGGAGAAATTGTTGATGAGTTTCAGTCACAGTAATTTAACTTGTCAAGCATCATTTAGTGCAAGCTCAGGATACATAACCATCAATTCAGGCAAGAAATCATATTTATGACATTGGTATGAAAATGTGATCTTGTTAAATTTTCCTCTACTATATTGAAGGTGAATCTTGGATTCTTTCTCTATGGTTAGAAATATATATGTTGTGTAAATTGATAAGAGTTGGCATTGAAGAATCTGATGTTTACACTTTTTCTTTTCGCACTCTGTATTTGGAGCTTCATCAAATGTTATAAGAATTTTTCTTTTCCTTTTCCTTTTTTCCCAGTCTGCAATACACCAAAGTTTTGCTGTTGCTGATAATTTGGGGGATGTTTCTGCTAAGTCCCAGGTAAAGTTCACTCGGTGACAATTCATGGTGCTTATTAACTTCATGCATGTTTGGTTTGATTTTCTATCTGTTAAAGTTCTCTGCTAATAGTTGAGCTTCTATCGACACTTTGGAAAACAGATACAAACAGTATGTTTTGACAACATTGGTCTTGCACTTGCGGCATGTTTGAATTTACTATGCAAAAACAACCCAAGGTTGCTCTCTATCTCTCCCTCTGTTCATGTTTTTGTCCTATATATTCATTCTTGTCCATGTTGCTGCTGTCATTTATCAGTTATGAGCTTATCATTAGTAAGCTTACTCATATTTTTTTAATTTGGTGCTATTTGTCATGAGTTCATTAGCTTTTATGTTAACAATTTCTTTGAATTGGGCAACTAAGGCTTTGGCCAGGGTTTACTTGATTAGTGTTGGGGTTGATTGGCATGTTGTTTTTTTTCCGTGTAACAAAGCACCCCACCCTCCAGCTAGTAACATGGCATAGTCGAACCAAATCAATTTGTTACGCAAGAGACTGAATTACTTTATAATGACAACACGATAGTCTGCAATAGGTCTAGTAGCATGCTGATGGAAGTGGTTGGATCTGGAAGGTGGGAAGATGATGAGAATTCTGCTGCCATCAACTGCTCAGAAAAATACTGTCTAACACCCCCCCCACTGTCTTCTCCACATGTAATGATAGAAGCCCATACTGTCTGTAGAAAGAGGAAAGAAAACATACCAGCTCTGGATGCATGCCAGCTGCTAAGTTGTACTGAAACGGATATGGGAATGGATATGGATACGGGTTTGAAACGGATACGGCAAATTTTCAAAAAATCTGGATACGATATGGTAGGAAACGGCAAACATACACACACACATATATATATAACAAAATAAGAATTTCATATTACCATTCATCTTTTAGAATCTAGATTATATCTAAAAATACATAATCAATTATCATCTATCATCATCATCAATTCAACATAAACATTGTCATCATCATTAATGATTATTATAACATTCATGATTCAACATATCATCAAGTTTCTATTTCAAATTTCAATCATCAACATGACAAGTTACAACATCATCACCAAAATTAATAATGCATACTACATAGTACAAAGTACAAAATGAACTATGACTGGCAGTCTACTATCATTATTCATAATTCATATGGTTGTTCAAAAGTTTAAAAGTTAAAACACCATCATAAATTGCATTTACATATAATCAAATATGTCTTCATTCCTGTCACTAAGAAGTTCCACATCCTCTTTAGAAGCGGGAACATTGTTGCCATGTCTACTTGAAGATCCACTTATTGGTGATTGTGCATCAAACAAAGTCATATGAGACCTGGCATTCAACGTCATATCCAAGTCAGGCAACTTTGGTTCCACATCCCATAATTTGGCGGCCCCAAATTTGTATTCGTCTCTCTTGTGTGATAGAAGGTGAAGGTTTGAATGAACATACACTAGTTCCTTAGCCTTCTTAGAGCCCAATTTATTTTGCTTCACCGAATGGATGAAGCCATATGTACTCCAGTTCCTTTCTGCTAAAGAGGAACTAACAACCTGTGACAAGATCCTGATGGCCAATTTTTCGATATGTGGAAGTTCCCCACCATAGTAGTTCCACCATTCAATTGGACTCATTGCCCTCTTGTCCCACATACAATCAATATCAGAACCCCAACCCTCTGATCCCACAAAATGAGCAAACTTTGCACGAATCCGAAGCCCAATTTCAGGATCTACAAAAAGCTTTCTAAAAGCCTTTTTAAATCCTTGTGAGACTTCTGGGTCTTTGCTTGGTGCGGTTCTTTCTGGATCACTTAGCAACTTTGCAACATAATATTTTGGATTCACTGCATAGGCCAAAAGGTGCAATGGGGTGGTCATCTTGTTCCACCTTTTGGTCAATATATCTTTTATTTCTCTGTAAAAGAATTCATCTGGGTCATTCTCCTTGGCATTTATAACCACCCTTATCTTCTATATCATGGAATCAATGCCCTCTTACACCTCTCCCAAATTAGACATATTTGTGTCAAATATACGGAGCAAATCCACAATTGGCTTAGTAAATGCCAAGAGGTACTCCACGTTATCCCACCATTCATCATCAACAACCAACTTTTTCACTGCTTGTGCTCTATCAGATTGGGATTGCCTCCATTGATTCCAAAGAGAACTACATACCATTGGTTGTAATGCATCTTTCACCTACAAAGTATGACGTGAGAAGCAAATTGAGTCTCAGCAACTTGCAGGGGCCAAATTTCCATTGTTTCAATAAATTAAAAATCATAATTTGATTGAATAACTATTATGATTCACGAATCATGACATTTGAGAATCCAATTTACATATTTGATTTTAGAGTCATAGAAATTAGAATTTATGAAATAAACTTTAAAGTTTAGGTACCTTAAGGAGCTCCAACTTTGCAAATTCCCTGTAGATGCATGGGGACATGTGGTGGTTTGTGATGAATGCTCGAATTTATTTTGCCTCTTCAAAAATAACATGAATCCTCTCAATTTTCTTCCGCATCTTGCTCAACATGAGGTTCAATGAGGTACAACACAAAGGGTCCAAAAGATGTACTGATATTTGCCTTCAATAATTAGGCTTGCTGCTCTACACACCATTGCATTGTCAGTTATTACTTGGACAACTTTTTTTGGTCCCACCAATTCAATTGCTTCAATAAAGATGTTAGCAATGAAGTGAGAATCTTTCATCTGCCCCTCACAATCCACTGCCTTCAAAAACACTGTCCCCTTCATTATTATGACTTATTAAAGCATGGGTTTCATGATTTTGTCATCATGTATTAGGTCAAAGTCCCCATTGAGGACTTCTAGGATTTATTCTGAGTTAATAAAGTCATTGTACTTTTAAAGAGACCTTTCATGGGCTTTTGAATCATGTAAAAAGGTTAAGTATTGAGTCAAATATGAATTATGTTGCCTCCACACCAAGTTGGCCTCGAAGAGGGCTATTTGACCTCAACAAAGGACTATAAATGAAGCAGTTCGAATTTTGTTTGAAGCACTCTTACAATAAGCAAGTTCGATATCTCTTAAAGCTGGGAAAAAGTGTGAAGTGGAGGAAAGAAGGCAAAAGGAGTGCGAGTTTGGTCTAGAATTAGGAAGGAAGGAAAATTGAAGTTTTGGTGCATCTATCTCTCTCTTATGACCTGGTTTGGAAGATTGAAGTTCTCTTGTTGATGCCATTGCCAATTGCTACATGTTGTTGCTGCTATAGGTCGAAGTTGCTACTGTTGGATGTTGCTACCTCAGGAAGTTGTATTGGGCCAAGATCGAAGTTTCTAAGTGAAGATCAAAGTCTCAAAAGCAAGGTTGAAGTAACTGAGTCGAAGAAAGTGCTTCTACTGCTGCTGCTACTGCCAGGTCAAGTAGGATCGTCTGCAAGAGAAGAAGAAGGCCGACTTGGTGTGGAGGAAAGTTTGTGTTAAGGTCTAGAGTCTTGGAATATCTCAGGAAAACTATTGAAGGAAGAATTACTGACTGGGTTTTCCCCTAGAGAGGGGTTTTTCCCTGGCTGTGAGCCTATATCTAGTGTCCATTGATTTATGTGCTATTGCTTTGGTAATTGCTTGATGAACTAAAAGAAAGAAGATTATAAAGAAACCAAGAAATCAAGAATATTACAAGTAATTATCAAGTATAAGAAAATCTTTCCTCCTTTATGATTTTCTAACACTTTGGGCTCTGAGCAATCACATTGATCAAAGTCCTACTCTTTTGATATTTCCATCCATTAGAAATGATGGACACCCCTGAAATGTGCCATGAATTACGAATGGGGCTTAATTTAGCCTCCAAATCTAACTTTTCAACACTCAACATTGTGGTGCGGACCTTCTCATATCCAGGGCTCTTGAACCCTTTTGGGCTTCATTCACTGCTTTTATCATCTTTGCCCAGTAAGGAGATTGCACAAGGTTAAAGGGAAGGCCATTTTCATAAATGCATTGACCTATAGCTGCAATTGCTGTCTCTCGAGCATCATTATTAAAACTCCTTTCAAGCGGTCCCAAATTAGACTGCTTTGAACCAACAATTCCATGAGAATGAAGTGGAGGCTTTGATGAAGATGCTCCCAACCTTGTTGGGTGGTTTAATTGAGAGGCAGGATTTGCTCATTTGCTTCTGCCTTATCTTGTTCTTTTTGATATTTTGCAAGTTTTACCTTGCTTAAACCATTTCCATTTGTCCCATTCTTTTTAGGTGGGCCACTGCATATTCAAACCCCATTGCCTTTCAACCCAAGTAAATGTGCTTTAACCCGTGTGTATGATCCCTTGTACTCTTTTTTACACTCACTGCAAACCCATGCCAATGATCCCCCTCCTCGGATCTTCCCAATAGTAGTTACATATTTCCAAAGTGGTGACTTTGGATCAACTTTAGGGGCAAATTCAATTTCATGTTCCACTTCCTCTACCTCATGAATGGATGAACTTGAAGTTTCCATGAATGATGATGATGATGTAAATGAAACTGCAAAATAAAAATGACAAATATGTATTTCAAAACAAGTTACAAACTTACAAGCCTTGAAAAAGAACAATCATTATTAAAAGTTAAAAGTTTGGTAAAATGCTCCAATAAAAAGTTCACAAGAGGTCTTAGGAGTCAAGACCCATTCTGTTAGGTCCCTTGGGGTTACCAGTCACCGCTGCAACTGGTGGTTGGACTGCCATCCATCCATAAATTCCAGGGAAGATGGGAGAGGTTTCATGTGAGCTTATATCTTCAGGAAAAAAATTATAGTTCCCTAATGTACTTCTTCCTGTCCCACTATATTGAGGCATTGCATCACCATATGATCAACTAAACAATAAATTATTCTCTTTACATATTGCAATTTGCATCATTGAATAATCAAATAATCAAGCATTGAGAAGATGCCTTTCATCATAGAGTAGAAATGATTCCATAAAATTTAAGAAGTCTAATAAAGAGAGCTAGCAAAGTTACCAGACTTGCCAGCTTGACCCAGAACCCCTAGTTCTATCCAGCCCGATCACTAAAACAGGTTGGTTAAGCTCAGACTGTATTTGAGTCTTTGACCAATGGACTTACTTAGAGGGGTCATGAAAATCCTACCCAGTTTTTAAAAACTTGCCAATGCCTGAATAGTGAAAAGCCCATTGAACCTTAAAAAAGTTAAAACCCACCATCTCTGGATTCGGAAACAATGACAACATCAAAAGGAAAGAAAAAATCAGAAATATAAGGAGAAGCTGGAGATATTTGCAAGACTGGTATTTCCCATCGACAACATGGTTAAATCCTGCATTTAGAAGTGGTCTGTTTTTTATAGAATTTTAATTTTTAAATGGCCTTTTGTTATGGCTGCTTGACAGTGGACACAGGTGTATTTTTTATTCTTAGGCTTGCTGCTTATCCCGTCGTGATTGATTAATGCAAGAGGTGGAGAGGGCTTTTAAATTAGAATAGCAAAGAAAACTGTTTGACAAGCTAAGCTGTAATGGTAGTCCAGAAGATGAAAAACCAAGCGATGTCGTCAATAGCCAAACACAAGTAGTTGAAGCTCCTTTGAAAACTTTAACAGGTACTCACGGGTTTCATCCCTGAGTCTCTTGGAAAGGCTGTGCAGGTTCTAAGTTTTAATCAAATATAACAGATATGAATCAAATATTATATAACAGATATGATTTTAAGTTTTATGAGTTTCTAACTTTCTCCTACCGGACCAGCGACGACTCCTCAAACAGCAAGCTCCAAGCTCGAAGACTCCTTTAGGCTTCAGCACGTGGCGACGACTCCTCAAGCTCAAGACTCCTCCAAGCTCCAATGCAATGCGGCAATGGCCATCTAACGTGTAGAAGGAAACAAAAGTTAATGAATAACATGTTAAAATGTGAATAGTGAAAAGTTAAAACCCTAAAGGCTGGCTGCTGAAGTTTAAAGTTTAAACACCGACTATTTTGATGCATTCCCGGTGACCAATAGCGTGATCTGTTTCTGGAAATCTGGATACTGATCACGATTTTATTGGATCCATATCTGGATTTCCGGAAACAGTTCAAAAACTGCCAAAAAAACCCAAAACGCGGGAGAAAACAGACTTGCAGTTTCCGGCATATCTAAACCGCCGTCAATGCGTTTTTCGTACATATCCGTACCGTTTCGTACCAGAATCCGTTTCTGATTCGGCGAATGGCGTTTCCGGCAAGTTAGGTAATCTGCTGTTTGGATGGTTTTTCAGTGGCAAAAAGCATCATTTACTAACTTTAATGATGATACTTACTAAAAAACACCTCTCATTGCTGATATCACGCAGAAGATTGTTGTTGTCTTGCTGCCAGACCACTGAACATCTAGAAAAGGTCACTTTCCCTCTACTAACTTCCTTTTCACATAATTCTCATGATAAAATATGCTAGAATATTTCTATCCAGTGCTAATCTCCAAGGGGATTATACTAATTCCAAGTCTGTTCCTGTGTACAACTTCCAATAAATCGCTGTTTGCCAATTCAAGGACTGATTTCTCTTTAAGTTTGTTGTAGTAGCCATACATGGACTGATTTATTTTGAATTCATTCACTGTCCATGTATGGTAACTGCGACAATCTTCTGTAAATACTCACATCCAACAGCACAGACACTTTCATGATAAATTTCTGAAAATGCTAAAACAGCAAATGCTTTTTGTCAGTGCTGATTTTCCTAAGGTAATTACTCTGTTTTAGGCAATACCTTCTATGATAAACTCCTTATTTCTGACCGTAGCTGTTGTTTTTCTTAGACATAGCTTAAAATCTGCTTAAAATAGTCACTTCCAGTGCTGATTTCTGGTAATTTTGGCTATATTTTCAGAATTACAGCACTTGACATGCTGCTATTCTCACCCATGTTCACCGATATTGGACATGTGGGTAGTTTCTTTGCCTAAAGAGGCCAGATTATACCCCTATGAATTCTCTTTGAAGATGAGGTTCTAATAGTATCTCTCATTCTATCATTGTTTAAGGGGGTCAAACTGGCTTTTAAGGCTATGCATGGAATGAGTGGATAAAAAAGTTATGTAAGGTCTGAAAAGTTTAACAAAATGAGCAAAATATGTAATTATGACAAAAGACAATCAACTAGCTTTTTCTGTTTGACAAATTTGGCTGCAACCACCCTTTTTAAGGCTTTTTACTTGGTAGAATTAGAATTAATAGTATGGATGACTTAGGGTTTTGGCTTGGCAATTTAGTACAAGTACTAATTATGCGAAGAAAATTGAACTAGTTTTGCGCTTGATATGATTAGCATGAGCAACTCTAAGGTTTTTCTTGGGTTGAATTAGCAATGGGGATTAGGGTTTTGGACTTGCCCAAGTTCACAAATTGCTTTAGGCTTTGTCCATGTAAAATTGGCAACATGAGTTAAGGTCTTTAAAAAATCAAACTAGCAAGGAAGGCAAGTGAACCTAGCAATCCAAATTGGGTTTAGGAAACTCAATTTAGGATTTTAGCCCAAAACAAATTCAGAACCTCACATTCGTGGGAACTCTCGAACATGCTGCCATGTATCACACCAAGAGAACAATCCACCTGTTTGACATTGTACTTGACTCATGAATCCTAGGAATTACTTTATTGTTGGAAATATTGAGAGCGGGGGTGAATCAATATTTCCTTTCAATGTTATATTATGCCAGTTAAAGTTACTAGAACACAAGATGAAGAATAAGAAGAATAATTTTGTTCATAAAAACAACGAGGACTCCAATCCTCTACAACAATTTAGGCTCCAACCTGTTGATTTATGGTAGCATTGGATGTGCTCTAAGCCTCAAAATTTGCAGGGAGGCTTGGACACATGTATTCCACAATACCCAGAAATCGTTTTGGGAAATTTCACCTAGAGACAATTTTATTAAAATAATTAATTATTTTTAATGGGTGCCTAAGTCTAAACTTAGGAAAATTAAAATAATTGAAGGGTATTAATTAAACTGTGGGTGAAAATTCTAGAAGAAGACAAGGATCAGGTCAATATGATCTGAGCCATTGATTAGAATCTAATTTGGGCCATTGATTGCTCAACTGGAGGATTATAAGGAGACTTGGATGGACATTTGGAAAACACACCGAGAAGATACTCAGTTACCAAAGTAAGATCGATTTTCTCACTAGTCGAAGTTTGGCAACAGGAATTTGAATAAGAGGGAGAGTTGCAGGTGAAAAAGGAGAGAGGGCATCAACATCAGTCCTACTTGCAAGAGCAGAAGAAGACGCAGAGCAGAGGATGGACAACGCTGAGGCTGTGACGCTGGGACGTAGGGATTGTGCAGTCCCTACGCCGAAGCTGACGCAGTGAGACGTAGAGGGGGCAACAAGTCCTCTCTAGAGTCAGAATTTAGCTAAGGAGCGTGAGAATATCATCTGCAATATTTCTCACAGAAATTTCTCTTCTATTCTGCTGGTTGTATCTTGTACATGAGATTTTTTCTGAAGATCAATAAAGAAACCCTCATATACTGCACCGTTTTTCCCACATTGGGTTTTTCCGGGGACAATTGTTCAAAAATAACTGTGTCATTGTGATTATACTTGTGCTAGTATTTTTCCTTGCATTTACTTTCCGTAGTATTTTAATTGTGAAGGCTGCAGTAGAATTTATTTCGATATTTGTTGTAGAAACATTGTGAATAACTTATTTATGAAATAATAAGTAGAAGAAATAATATTAGGCATGGCTGTTGGATTTCTATTTAGAAATTTTCACACAACCAGTACAACAAAATTCTAATTTCTACAAGGCTCTAACCTTGAATGAGGACTCCAATCCTCAAATATCAATCCAGGCTTCAACCTCTTATGAGGACTCCAATCCTCAAAAATCAATCCAGGCTCCAACCTGGTTTCTTACAAGGCTCCAACCTTGTATGAGGACTCCAATCCTCTAGGGCTCCAACCCTCTCAATTTACTTCAATTCTTTAAGGTGGCTTCTATACTTCTTCAAGACTTCCAAAAGCTTCTTCAACAAGTCTAGAAAGAGGTCTCCAACAAAGCTCCAATAATGCTTCAAGGACTGCTCCAACATGCTTCAAGGATGTCTCCAAGGGGTCTTTAAGATCAGCTTCAGTAAGTTCTCTAGATCAACTTCATGTCTGCAACAAGGGGTTCCAAAAATTGCTTCTTCAAATGTCTTCAAGATCAGCTTCAGCAAGTTCTCCAAGTCAACTTTATGTTTGCAACAATGGGTCTCTAGAAGTTGCTTTAATAGTCTTTGATCAAGCTGGTCTAAGGTATGCTCAAGAACAATTCAAGATTGCACCAAGAGGGTTCTCTAGGTCTGCTCAAAACTATGTTTCAGAATATCCAAGGTCAGCCCTCAAGGTTTGCCACAAGTGATGCCTTTGACTTGGATTAACACATGTTGTGGATTCACTGTAAGTCTTCACCGAATATGTTCCTCAAGAAGCTCTCCAAGTGTGCTCAAATGATGCTCTAGAAATCTTCATGCCATGCACAACAATTGTCTTTGACTCTGCACAAAGAAGGGTTCTAGGGATGCTCCATTCAAGAAGTATTTCGAAGCTTAAGAAACTCTTCAAAGATCACCATAACTCTGATCAAGGCCTCCTTTCAAATCTGGTCAAAGTAGGACAATTTCAAGACACTTCAAAATTGTTTTCAAAGGATTGCTTCAACATGATTACAAGACAACTCCAAATCTTCCTTAGGTCTAGTCCAAGGAAGGCTTCAATAATACTTCAAAAATTTCTAAACAGTGAACTTAAGACCCTTCAAATTGATTACCAATTAGGCCGAATTTCCAAGTCTAGGTAGCTCGAACTCTGTGTTATGCAAGGAAAAATTTCAGTGTCATAGAGGGGGCCGAAACTGCGATAGAGATCTGAGCCAATACAGGGCTGAAACTATGGCAGAGGTGTGACTTTTCACAGGGCTGTAATATGTTTAAGATATATCCAAAGAAAAACGCTTGTAGAAGACGTAAATTTGTGCCACAAGAGGGCCAGTTTTGTGGAACACATGAATTTAGCAAATGACAACCATAATATATATTTTATTAATAAATGAATAGACGATATTTACATTTTGTGGGAGGCCCTAGCTATATACTGCCTTGGGTGCCTCTTGGTGAATGGGCTTGATCATGCCCTTTGCCTAATAACTTATGAACTAACTAATTTTTTATATAACATTTTCTTCCTCTCAAAAGAATGATTTGTCCTTAAAGCATATGTAATGACGGATGTTGTTGACAAAATGCTTCAGTCCCCCAAGAAGCTTCTTCTTCTGGTAAGTCCTTCCACTTGATCAAGTAGTCCTTGATTACACGAGATCGAAGCTTCCTTTCTCTGGTGGTTATGATACCTTTTGGTTCTAAAATGACCCTTTCTTCATCATCTAGGGATGGAAGCGTTGTTTGCACTGATTGATGGTCGCCCAGTGCTGCCCTTTTAAGGCAGGAGACATGGAAGACGACGTGAACACGACTTTTCTCTGGAAGGTTTAAACTCTATGCAACTTGGCTGATCTTTTTATTGATTTGATATGGTCCATAGAACTTCGGTGCCAAATTATTTTTTCCTTTTTGTTTCAAGGACAACTATTTGTATGGCTGGAGTTCGACAATACCCATTCTCCAACTTCAAATTCTCTTTCGGTCCGCTTGTTGCTTCATACGGTTCCTTGCATTATTCAAGTTTTCTTTTAGGGTTTGGATGATTTTTTGGGTTTCTTCTCGTTGGTTTTTAATAGTGGGAAGATTCGTCTGGAGAGCTAGATCCTTCCATTTTGGGGGTTCATATCCATACAAGGCTTGGAATGGAGTCATTTTTGCTGTTGTATGATAAGTAGAATTATAGCACCATTCAGTGAGATGCAACCACTGAGCCCACTTATTTTGTTTTTCTGCAGCGTAACAACGTAGGTAGGCTTCCAAACATTTATTGACAACCTCTGTTTGTCCATCTGTTTGAGGGTGACAAGCGAAACTCATATTTAGGTAGGTTCCTATGTGGTTGAACAATTCCCTCCAAAAATTACCCTTGAATTTGGCATCTCTGTCACTCACAATGACTTTCGGAAAATCGTGTATTTTATATATATTTTTGCAAAATATTTCAGCAAATTGTTTAGCAGAGTCTGATTTCTTTATTGCCATAAAGTGACCATATTTGGTGAGTCTTCCGACTACTATGAAAATCTTGTCCTTGCCCTCAGATACAGGTAATCCCTCAAAGTCCGTGGATATTTCTTCCCATTTCTGATTCAGAATGTTTAAGGGGTGAAGTAATCCAGGTGTCATAATATTTTCACTTTTATTTCTTTGACATGTGTCATATTCTGCTACATATTTCTGAATATCGTGACTCATCCCCTCCCAAAAGAATGATTGACGTGCATTGTAGTAAGTTTTAAAGAATCCTACATGTCCGACTGACAGTGAATCATGTGACTCCTTGAGTATCTTGGATTTAAACTTGGAGTTTGAATTTAGATAGATTCTTGCTTTGTACCATAGATGTCGTTCTTTCATTGAAATTTGGAGTTGTCTCGAAGGTTATTGATTATCGTAGTTATTTCTACATCCTTGGCATACTCACTTCGAATCTCATTAAGCCATTCAGGAACAACAACAGAGACTGCAAGTAATGCTGGTTCTTCGTCTTTCCTAGATTGGGCATGTGCTACTACATTGTCTTTTCCCCTTTTATGTAGTATCTCCATGTCAAAGGCGACAATTTTTTCAATCCATTTTTGTTGTTCTTCAGAAAGTGTTTTTTGTTGGAGGTGCTGGAGACTGTTATGGTCTGTTCGAATGGAGAACTTACTTCCCAAAAGATATTGTCTTCACTTAGCTAGTGCGTGCATAATAACGAGCATTTCCTTGTTGTATGTGGACTTAAGACGTTCTCTTTTATTGAGCTTCCTGCTTTCAAAAGCTATTGAAAGCCCTTCCTACATTAACACTGCGTCTATACCGAATCAGGAAGCATCACACTCGATGGTAAATGGTTTAGAGAAATCTAGAGTTGCCAATACCGGGGCATTAGACATAATTTCCTTCAGTTCTTCAAAACACCTTCTTGCTTCCTCATCCCATTGAAATGAATTCTTCTTTAAAAGGTTTGTTAGAGGTGCAATTATATGTGCATAGTTTTTAATAAATCTTCGGTAATATCCCGTCAATCCTAAGAACCCTCTTAGCTTGGATATATTAACTAGTTTGGCCCATTCCTTTATAGCTTTGATTTTATTAGGGTCCACTTTTATGCCTTCATGAGATATGATGTGTTCGAGATATTCTACTTCTTCCTTTCCAAAGGTGCATTTGGATTTTTTTGCGTAGAACTGATGCTCTTTCAGTAGTGTAAAAACTTTATCCCGATGTTGTAGGTGCTCCTTCCAAGTTTTACTGTAAACTAAAATATCATCAAAGAACACTAATACAAACTTCCTAAGATATGGACAGAATAATTCGTTCATAGTGGCTTGGAACGTTGCTGGTGCATTGGTTAACCCAAATGGCATTACTTTAAATTCATAGTGACTTTCTTGTGTTCGGAATGCCGTTTTTGGTATATCTTCCAACCTGATTTTGATTTTATAATAACCCGACCTTAAGTCCAATTTTGAGAAGTATTTTGCGGCATGTAGTTCATCCAACATTTCGTCGATAAAGGGAATTGGGAATTTGTTTTTAATCGTTATTTTGTTTAATCCTCTATAGTCAATGCATAGCCTGAATGAACCATCCTTCTTCCTTACCAATACCACTGGAGCAGCATATGGACTCTTACTTTTCGAGATGATCCCACACTTTAAAAGGTCTTGGATTAATCTCTCAATTTCCGTCTTTTGGTGATGTGGATATCGATACGGCTTGATGTTGACGGGGTCTGACCCTGCTTTGACTTCTATTGTATGCTCAATTTCCTTGTTAGGAGGCATTTTCATAGGCAAGTCTTCAGATACCTTTTCATGCTTCTGAATTAGATCTTGTATCTCTGGTGATTCTTCGCTGATCATGTTTGCAGATAACATTTCTAATTGGTGACATTGTGCTACATAAGCGGGTGCTCCTTTTCAAATCATCTTCATCATTTGAGATGATGATACGATTTGATTCTCTGGTGCTTGGAATCCGTATAACTTGTACCTCTGCCCCTTCCTAGTTAAAGCTTATGAACTATACTTGATGGTTGGTGGAATAAGTGCCTAGAGTTCGTAGCCATTGGATATCTAAGACCACATCTACTCCACCTAATGGTATAGTGTAGAACGGGGATTCTAAATTAAAATCTTGAATCTGCAATTTGAACTTATGGCATTTCCCTACCTTTTCGATCTTCTTACCATCTGCTACCATCATCTTCATGTTGGGTAAGGGAAATGAGAAAATGTTGAGTCTCTTTGCGACGGTTGCATCTAAAAAATTGTGGGTGCTACCAGAGTCTATGAGAACCACTACGTTGTTCTTCTTTATATGTCCTTTCAATTTTAGAGTCTGGGGTTGTGATATACCTGTCATAGTTGATAGTGAAACTTGCGGAATACTTCCGTCATCTAATTCTGGAGAGAATTCTGGGGCATCTTCTGTTTCTTCTATGTCTGAGTCATCACTGTTTGAATCATTAGTTGCTTCACAGTTATATAGGTTCTTTGATTCTTTTCTTGTTGCACACCTATGTTTAGGGTCCCACTTCTTGCCACAACGTTTGCATTTGCCTTCTTTTATCCTTTGCATTTCTACGTTAGATTTTCGCCTTCACGACGATGTGGTGGAACATATCTTATATTATCCTTATCCACAGACTAGGGCATTCTTCGTCTCGAATATAATTTTTCCAGTTTTGACCACAGTATCTGTTCAAATTTCTTTTTAGCAGCGTTTGCTTTTTGTCTTGCTACTTCTATTGACGTAATGTCATGAAGCTCAAGTTCCACTCGTAGATGAGTTTTAAGTCCGGAGATGTATGATTGAATTAGGCGAGATTCTGATAACCTAGGTACTCGTGTTGCTAAGGTCTCCCATTCTTGAGTGTATTCATCCACATTTCCTTTTTGTCACAATCTGATGAGTGTTGAAAAGAATTCTTCTTCCTTTACACCTTGGAATCTTTTAAAGAATGCATCCTTAAACTTTCTCCAACTGATGGCGATTGTCGTCTTCTTCCACCACATATACCAATTATATGCTTCTCCTTCCATTTTCATGGAAGCGTGCCTAATATTTTCATCATCATTGTCGATGTCATAAATCTCGAAGTATTCTTCTGCTTTATTCAGCCACGCAACGTTGCATTTTTCGTTACCATCGAATTTGGGTAGTGCGATTTTTGCCTTTGGTTGATACGTCGCTAATGGTGGAGCGAAAAGAGGGTATTGATTGATGAATGAATTCCAAAGTTGCTTATTCGAAAAATTCACGTTACTATTTCCTTGATGGTGTGTGGATGATTTTTTTGGAGACTCCGCTTTTTCATGAGAATTTGCTGAATTTGTTGAATTTGATGAATTGTGCTGTTGATTACCTCCATCATCTTGGAGTAGTTGTTCGGGTGTAACCTTCCTCGTTTCACACCGAGTGTTCAGCAACGTCATTGTCGGGTTATGATTCATTTCGGATTGGATATGGTTCTGCCCGAGCTGTAGTTCTATCCGATGTGTCGTATCCTGAAGCTTCTTGATATCATCAAAATGTTTGATAACCCTACTCTCGAGATCGACTAATTTTTGGTTGAAATCATTGGAGTGGCTAGTAATCCTATTCTCCAGATCAATCAATTTTTTGCTGAAATCGGCCACTGACATCGATGACATTGAATGAGTTTGTGGGGGTGTATATTTGTCCGCCAGCTTAAAATTCCTTCCTTAACTTGAACTATTTTTTTTTTTAAATTAGTATAGTTATAAACCATATAATAATTAATTAAAGTTAATCAATCAAATTATGCATACTCATAAGCTATATACTAATTAATTAATTGAACTTATAACTAGTTAAGGATTAGCCTTACATATATACACGTATGCACCTAATGTTCGAAAGTTTGATGGGAAACAAACGTAGATAGGGACGGTGGAAGTCGAGGGCAGAAGATGTCGGATAGGGACGGTGGAAATTGAAGGCAGAAGACGTTGGTGGGGGAGCATGATGGCGGGGAGATGACGTGGGGCAGGGCAGAAGAAAACAGTGGTTGAGTTGACATCGGAACTATGATTGATGGCGGTGCAACAAATCGAAGGGATGTCCCAGAGAATGCGGATTTGTGGATGCGGGGGATAGCGGATGGCGACGGTGAGACGACAGGAGATTTGTGACAGTGGCTGGTACATGGACGCTGGACGCTGCAAACAACGATTGAGGCAACGTAGCACGGGACAAAAACGAAGGCAATGATCTACCCTCTGATACCAGATGGAACACACAAATTTAGCAATTAACAGCCATAATATATATTTTATTAATAAATGAATAGATGATGTTTACATTTTGTGGGAGGCCTTGGCTATATACTGCCTCGGGTTCCTCTTGGTGAATGGGCATGATCTTTGATCATGCCCTCTGCCTAATAAATTTTGATCATGCCCTTTGCCTAATAAATTATGAACTAACTAATTTTTTATATAACATTCTTCAACAATGAGTAGCTCTAAAAATACTTCAAGGATTGGTCTTTAATCATTCAATAACCCTCTTCTCTATAGTTTGATGTGTCACTTCCTTTTCTCTGGCTTCACTGAATTGTTTCTTCAGATGTTCTCTTCTTAACCTTTGACTGCTTTCCTTTAGATCATTTGCTTCTGAGATACTTGCTTGACCATGTTGCACAAATGATGAGTCAAAAACATATTTATATATGTCCCAAGCGTATTTTGGAGCCGACATATAGTTTGAAACGTCATGTCTTTTGAGGGAGAGCCGACCTGTAGGCCGACTTATTAATGTAATGGATTTCTTTGTAAAACATGTGATCGACCCGTTAAATTACCATACATCTAGATTTTGTTGACCTGATATGTATGCTTTGTATTTCCTAGGAAAATGTTTTGTATCAACAAATGACTAACCATGCTTATATATTATCAAGTCTGGGAGAGCTTGATGGAGTCTTAAATCGCAGATAGAAGTATATGTGGCAATAGACTGAGTTTTCATGTCATTGTTAAGAGGCAGTGTGATAATCTCGAGCAGAAGTGGCAACATCAAGAAGAGGTCGACTTGTATAACAAGAGGCTGGCTTGTATAACAACAAAGAGATGGATTTCATAAAGTCTTCACAAGTCTGAACATAGAGTGCAACTTTCATGACCATGATATTCACATTCACACTGCTACTCTTGTGACATAATAGAATCATTTTTAGTTGATGAGTAACCAACTTTAGATCAATCTTAACCTGCGACCTATCAATATTGGTATGAATATGATCTCTGCATTCTGTCTCTCTGTGGTGCCTTGCTTTGTCATCAATGACAAATCTATCCGACATCTATCACTGCACACTTGGAACCTATTAGTTTTTTGTAGCTCAGATAGGTTTTCTAGTCTATTGGTGTCTATGAGGCTAATGAACACATGCGGATTAATTATCTCCAATACCCAGAAAAGTTTCTAAGGAAAATGTCTTAATTAGATTAATTAGCCAATTTTTAATTATTTTCCTAAGTCTAACTTAGGAAAAGTAGTTAATTAAATCAAATTATTTGAGACAAAATCAATTTTGCTCTAGCGACTTCTAGAAAAGTCATGTGATGGGGTCAAGATGATCTTAGCCATCAACCAGATTAGATCGTGGTCATTGATTAGTCAACGAGTGATTATAAGAGCAAATCGATGGGGCTTATGGAGACAGTGAATTGCAATGAGAACAAGGGCACAATGATAGCGTGGAGGACACTAGTAGCAGGGTTTCAATAGGAAAATTGAGAGAATTTCCAGAGAAAATCTTCATGAAGATTCCAGTTATTCCGAGAGAAGGAAGGAGGCCGAATTAAGTCTGCATAAGCCAGTGAGAGTTGTTGTGCAACAGTTTGATTTCCAGTTACTAGAGACAATTGCTAGAGCTAGTGTTGCAAACATCTTGATTTTATGGCGATCTTATCTCGATTTCATGATTTTTTGGCCTAGCCAATGTTTGCCAATTTTTAGGAATATTTTGGTGTTATCTTAATTTTGTCTTTGCTGATTTTTATCGATATTTTAGCGATTTTTATGATTTTTTGGTTTTCCGGACCCTTGCCGATTTTATCTCGATGTCGATGTTTGCAACATTGGCCAGAGGAAGAGCGAGTTGCTGGAGGCAAAGGATATTGCCAGAACAAATTTCAGGAGGCAGTACAAGTTCTAGAAGAGGCCGTACACATTTCCAGTTTTGCTAGTGCATGTTGCTGGAGGAGGTGGGAGTTGCACAGAGAAGGCTCGAGTTTGCTAACAGAGGTTCAATTTGGCTAGTAGAGGTGGAGAAGAGATATTTCCAGAGCTCTGCCAGTGAGAGGCAAGTAGTCTATGTAATTCTCAAATTGCTGAAGATTGTTAATAATAAAACCCTCACTGTTGCATTGGTTTTCCCCACACTTGGTTTTTTCTAGGGGTAATTGTCCAAAAATATTGGTGTCTACTTTTTTGTGTGTTCATTATTATCTCAGTTCTTGTTATTATTTGTGAAGATTGCAGTAGTGATTTTATTCGTTATTTGTTGTAATTAATTTCTGAAGGCAAATAATTTGCATAAAAGATAGAAGAATAATTTCCCGTATCTGCAATTAAGGAAATTTCACATGGTATCAGAGCAAATCTAAAGCGCAGGAGTTTATGGGAGTAAATCAACACAGGGCATAGGAAGGGATAACGAGGGTTTATAAAACCCAGTTCGAACTTCTTCAAACTTATTGAGTTTTTTCGAATTTCTGAGGGTTTCAATAGAAGGCCTTAGCAAGTTTGAGAGATCAGGATAGATTGGATGGAGAATCTAATTTTGGTGTTCGGAAACGCAGAATTATTTTGTTGTTGGAAGAGAATGGTCTTAAGGAGTATGCGACAAGGGTTCCTTTTTATGTGTGGAGCATCAAGTGTCCTAGGAGTCAGGTGATGGCTAATGAGGGGGGTATAGCTCATGTTAGGATTTTGCTCACTTGCTAATTTTAGTCCCAACCATCTTTAGAATTTTTCCTTTTTCTTTTATTGTGGCTTTCTTTGCTTTTATCATTCGTTTAGCCACGTAAACTTGTTGACGTTTGTAGCTCGGAAAGGTACTTTTGCAAAGGCCTAGTGTCTAGGTGTGCAAAAGTCACCCAAAATCTCCTTAGACACTTGCTCTAGTGTGAGCAAGTTGCATTTGTAACTTAGCCTAAGTTAGACTTTGGAAAAACACATAATTATACTTTTGGCTTATTGAGCTAAACTAAACTTAGGAAAAGTAAAGTAAATTACTTTAGTGATTATGTTTTAATCTCAACCCTTGATTTCAAGTGAGGCGAGATCTAATCTTGGCTGTCAATCACTTTAGAGATTAGGGTTAGGGATTTAACTCAATGTAAAGTTATAAAAGCAAGGCTAGGGAGAAGGAGAAGACACCATATAGAACAACACAAGATTGAGAGAGGCTTCTTAGTGAGTGTGTTGGGTCTGAGGAAGGGGCAACAAGGAGATCCAAATCAGCCAAGGAGGGTTGATCAATTGGATCAGTTCCAATGTTGTATGTAATTCCTCAGTTGGGCCATTTTCCTAGGAAGGGAGGCCAAGTAAGTTCAGAGCTTAATGGAGAGATGAGATTGGGCAAAATTTGTCATTTTTGTGATTGAGATTGGCACATTTTTCTTTTGCTGTAATTATTTTGGTTAATACCCTAGCTGTGTTTTTATTTAGTAGACATAATTCTACTCGGAACTAATTCCTTGATTGATAGGGTAAGAAAAACTAACATGGTATTAGAGCGTAAACTTTGAAGAAAACCAATATTTGAATTATAGGTGTTAGGTTCGTACTGGATTGCTACGACCAGGTTTGGCTGTGATCGTATGAGACAGGAAATGTTTTAAGGGGGGTGAAGTAAATTAGTCATACAGTGCCCTAAAGCGATTTTTTTTTGGGCCTAAAACATTTTTTGGGTAGAGTCAAAGAAAGAAAACAAAATTTTGGGGGGGCCAAAATTTCTAAAAGGAAGATTTAAAAAAATAAAAAAAAGGGGGTTAGGCCAACACCTCTAATAGTTGCGGGTGCTAGCACAATTAGCAAAAAGCATGTTGGCAAGCCCTTGTGTATCCAAGTGATCGGTGTTGAGAAATATAGAGCATAGAGATTAAGCGATTTCTCTTCTATTAGTAATTGCTTGTGAGTGCTTTTTGCTTCTTTAGATTAGGATCTTCTTTTACTTAGGTTATCAGTGTTCTTCTTCATCAAACAACTACCAATGCATAAACCATAAAGAGACAAGAGACATAGAATATAGGCTATCAGCCAGGGCCAAAATCTCTCACTCTTTGAGAGGAAAACCTGAACAAATTCTTCTTCTTATAGAGATTCCAATTGACGAATACCAAGACCAAGACCTTTGACCTATTTGCCTCTCCAAGACCAAGACACAAGTTCCCTTCCATTGCTCTTCGTGCCCAAGTCAATACTACTCAAACTTCTGCTTCTTCCTTCTTTTCGACTACCCTTCAATCTCATCTTCCTTCTGCTTCAGACCTGCACTGTATTTTGGCCCTAATTGCAACACATATGGTGATTTAACCTCATCATCTCCTTCGCTTGGATTGTAAGGCTTTCCTCTTCAACTCGACTTTCTTGAATATTCCTTGATTAGGCCTTTAGCAGAACAAGGAGATCTTCGGCCCTTTTTCTGCAGTCGTAACCCTCTCCTTTCCTCTCGTGTGTAGATCAACCCTAAAAACAGTCCCAAATAGATCTTATTCTAGTTTTCCTCCTTCGCTTGGATAGAGAGACTTCTTATGAGATCTTCGCATTCCTTATTAGACCTTGACTGAATTGCAAACCACAAAAAATACTTCTCCGAAATTCTTTGTTGAAATGGAATTCAAACTACCCTATTTATTGTTGTTGCCCATGCTAATTAGCTGACTTGACAAAAGGATGAGCCGGCGTGTCTATTTGAGAGATTATATTATTCTTTTGAAGCCGACTTGAAGGAGGTGACTTTGTCTTGGTCTTGGAGGGCCTTCTTATTCTTTTTATGACTCATACAAAAGTGTAACTTGCCCAAGAAGGGTCCTTCATACATGACATAGACTCAAATTGACTTTTATGACTAGATGACAAATCCTAAAGGCTCACAATGGTAGCCATCACTGAAAATAAAATTCCTTTCTCATGAAACCCATGAGACAAGCATTACAATAACAATTTTATTTTTCTTTTTTTCATCAATTACATAAAATCACAATTACACATGTCATTATGAAGACCGAACCTAGTTACTCTTTTCAACACTCCCTCTTAACTAGGGAGGTATTCATAATGGTACTTGGTCATTCTCAATCTGAAGAATTTCTCATAAGAAGAGTCAGATTGGTAACCCATTTGTTTAGCATCATATCAACCAACATTGTCACATAGCAAGGCCTTGACTAACAACTCTATCTCTCCACAAGATTTGAGCACAACACTGGCAAGACCAATGATGTATAGACACTGTCATCATTGTCTCTCTCGAACATACCCCACCCAGGTTCTCAGGGTGTGTTCCACTAGGACTATTCTTATCTTGGATTCCCAGTCCTCAAAGAATATCAGTCCTCTATGACTACTCTTATCTTGGATGCCCTAACTCATCCTCAAAGAGTATTGGATGCTAGATGTTTACCCAATCCTCCATTCTGTCTTCCCAAGTGAAGACAAGAATGATGTCTCTATCTCTCCCTCTTAATTAGGGAGGACATATCTATTCCAATAAAGGAATCTCATTCCTATGGAAGGAATGTACCTAAGATCCCTCTTGGCTTAGGAATTTCCAAGTTTCTTCCAAGTAAGAAACTTGTTTCTAGGCTCCCTCTTGGCTTAGGAATTTCCAAGTTTCTTCCAAGTAAGAAACTTGTTTCCAGGCTCCCTCTTAATTAGGGGCCTACAACAACTCCTCAGGTGGAGATGATGGGACAACCAACTGCTTGAAGAACTCCTCTTCACAATGTCATGAATTTCTTTTCGTTATCTAGGAGTCTTCATGTTTGGGACTTCTACGTAGGGCACCGATCATCCATCACTTTCATCCATGAGTCAGCCATGTCATCATCGAAAAGTGATCCATCAGTCCATATCTGGCCTTCTTTCATGCCATGTTGCTTTCTTCGTGCCATGTTTACTTAAGGATCTTTCATCCTACTACATGTGCATTGGTGGTGGAAGACATCCATAGATCTTCCCTTGGCAGCCCTGCATAAACCCATCCAGATATTTGTTAAAATAAAGGAATGAACATTAAAATCAACATTACCTTTGTGATGGTCTTTCATCATGACATCTTCTAGTTTGCATCAACATCCTGCATACATATCGACACATCTCCCATTTTGTCAAGGGTCTCTTTCTTTTTCAGACTTCATCAAAGTCTTCACAACTTCCATGGATACATCCTAGTCAAATCTTCCTGGTCTTTTGGATGTTGATTGCCTTTACCATGGTTGCATATTCCACGATCTCTTCCTTCCTTTCTTCACACATTTCATTCCTAGGAGCTTCCAATAAGAGTTCCTCAATTGTAGTCAATCACTTCATACTTCATATGAGGACATATTATGTTGATTTCATCTAGTGAATGTGTGACCCATGCATTCCTGCATCCCTTTGAGGGAGGAGATCCTTTCTTTTGATCATGCTCTTAAGATAGAGTAGTGTTCCATGTTACCTGCAACCATATGACACGACTCTTCAATATAGATTGTAAGCATACATACCTCATTTTCCTTTGGGTCATCCAAATTTCTGACAATAGCTTCCTTGATTGAAAGAGCTTCAATCCCTTGATCTACTTCACTTTTATGTCATCATACCATCATCCCATGAATTCCACAAGTTTGAAATTCTTGATGAAACACTTGCTTCCCCTCATGATTGGTGAACCTTTCAATGAAGATTCCATCAGAGAATCTTGAGGATCTAAAGTATCCCCATCAACAGATGTTTCTATTTGACAGATGTATGATGAAGTTTGAACCTTGTACTAGATGACCTTGCCATTTGTGTTTTTAATGAGATTCCGAACAACTATATCCTTGACTTTCATATATTCCAACCGTCTTTCATGCTTCTCTGTGATGATGTCCTGAGGTCTTGCTTTCAATGCTTCTATGATGCCTTGATGCATCCCATTATTTTACTTAGTGAATCATGATAGCCATATCTTATAAGACTTAGGAACTTGAAAAGAACTTATGTGAGGAACACTGTCTCAATAGTGGAGATCTATTACTTTTTGCTTGTTGGATTTCTTCTTTTCAACTTCCTCCACGTCCTTGGTGATGTGGGCTTCTTCTCTTCCTCTTTTGTAATTGTCCTTCTTGAGCTTGGGGCAATCTCTCCTATAGTGCCCATATTCTTGACACCCATAACATTGTATTTTAGCCATGTTCTTCTTCTTTTTCTGAGGACCAAACTTTCCAAATTGTCCCTTTCTTTTTGTTATTGCAGCATAAGCTTGATTTTGCTCACCTACTCCCACATCAGATTTGGCCTTTAGTCTAGATTCTTCAATCTTGCAGAGTGACCATAGATCCTAGAATGGAGTAGCTTCTTTCTTCCCATAAATACTTGAAGTAAAGTTA
This sequence comes from Pinus tabuliformis, assembly GCA_031772625.1. Classification (NCBI taxonomy): domain Eukaryota; kingdom Viridiplantae; phylum Streptophyta; class Pinopsida; order Pinales; family Pinaceae; genus Pinus; species Pinus tabuliformis. Next base: position 901,734,801 of record CM062816.1, on the reverse strand, counting down.
TCCCACTCCTCTGGTAATGCATTTAATACAACTGTAGTCATTTCTCTATCAGACATGATTTCTCCCAGATCTTGTAGTTGATCTCAGATCTCAGATGTCCTCATAATGTATGAGGCTATTCCTTCTTCCCTTGACATCTTTAGCTTGTAGAATTCTTGCCTTAATTAGATGACTTCTCCAACAGTGCTTACAGAATACAACTCTACCAGTTTGTCATAGATTTCTTTTGAAGTTTCAAGTTTAGAATCTAGATACATATGGGATGAGGGGATCCTTGATGGATTCTATGAGAATCCTTTGAGCCCTAACTTCCCCTTTCATATACTTGGCAAGAGCTTGAGCATCTTCCTTTCTTGGTTTAGTGATAGAACCTTTGACATGTTCCATAACCTCATTTTCAATGAGATTCAAATTTGTCCTTCCCTTCCATGCAAGATAGTTTGAAGCCCCAACCAATTTGTTGTGTGGACATAAATATACTTACTTGATAGGATGCTCCTTCTTCTTGCTGCTTCCTTGATGTTGATGATGATATAGAGGATAGAAAACTTCTCCTTGATGAAGGTAGTTTTCTTCAAGAATGATCCTTGATCCCACAGAGAGTGAGATGACATTGCCTTTTGATCTAGCTTCCTTTGGATGAATAGTCTTCAAAACACTTTAACTTGAGTAGATGTAGGGTTTTGGCCTTCTCCCTCTTGATGATGATCCCAATACTTCTTTGTAGACTTCTTTGATCTAGGGTTATGATGCTTCCTTTGTGATGTAGGGGTATGAGACCTGAAGGCAAAAGACTTCATTTTATTCCAAAAATCCAAAAAAAATTTACAAGCAAAGGAGTGGGATCCTTTAGTTGTCAATTTACAAAGTTTTCTAGATAGGATTTGAGCTAGAATATAGGTATTTGAATGATTTTGTAATTAATCCAAGTAGTTCAGACTTAGTTGAGATTCTTGAGGAGAATATCAAGCAGTTTAGGTATTTATCTAGGATTAGATAGATTCGATCCATTGATTGAGGATCAGATTGTTGGATGTAAAGTATTTATGTAAGTTTTGAACTATTGTAAGAGGATTTGGCTATGGAGAATTAGACTGTAAAAGAATTGAAATATCACTGTATCTCTGTGTATCTTGCAAATGAATGGTTAAATCCCGGAGGTTGAATTCTTTCGAAATATCTCTGTGTATTGTTGAATTTTAGTTTGGCTTGTAAAATTAGTGTTTTGTATGATCTGGTGTTATCATGTTTAATTTCACTGTATATTAAGTTAAATCGAATGTGTTTCAAACTACAGAGCTTTAGTTAGCTAAGCTCCGAATTCCTTAGAGAAGAGCTAAGCCTGGTAGAAGCGCTAAACTCATAGTGGCGGGAGAAAAGTCTAATAAACATCGGCAAGAATTCCACGCGATATTAATCGTCAACCGTTGGATCAAGCAGGCTTGATCAACGGTGGAGGATCACTTGGCTAGTTTGCGAGCGGGGAAAGCGCCGACCTTTAGATTGAAGAAAGAGGATTGACGGTGTAGAATTAATGTGATAAAGGTTAGGAGAAAGGCGGACGCGAGAAGTTTATTAACAACAGTGTCGTTTTCCTTTCGGTTCCGGAGTAAGTGAAGTTCTGCTAATTTTTGGGTAATTTTAGTAATTTTGTTGTTTTAGTAGAATATCTAAGTTTGGAGGCAGATGACTGAAACTCCAAGGGAAATAGTAGAAGAACTTCCACTTGCGCTTGAGGAGATCGTTTCTGGATTTGAATGATTATCCCTTACACCTACAACTAGACCACCATTTGTGGTATCAGAGCAACCTACTGACACTGAACAGGATCTCAAGGATCAAAAAAAGAAATCCAACATGGATTTCAGAGTTGGAGGAAGAGGTGGTGGTTGAAGAAGAGGAAGACCAGTTGCAAATGCTGAAGTGTTGGAAGCTATGCAACAGATGCAAGCTAGATTAGAAGCAATAGAAATGGCAAGAGATGAAGATGCTAGAGATGTCAGTGAGCCTGACATTTGAGCTGCAGAAGAAGAAGAACCTACAGATGTAACTCCTGAAATGAGATTCTTTAAGTCAGTATTGAGATCCACATCTAAACCCAGACTTGAAGTTTCAATTTATACAGGAAGTTTAAGCCCTGAGGAATTGATAGATTGGATTAATGACATGGAGAAATTCTTTGATTATGAAGAAACAGAAGAAGGAAAGAAGGTGAAGTTTGCTGTCACAAAATTGAAAGGACATGCAACACTTTGGTGGGATGGAGTGCAGGCAGAAAGAAGAAGACTTGGTAAACAACCAATTAAAAATTGGAACAAGATGGTGGCAAAGTTGAAAAGTAAGTTTTTGCCAAGTGATTATCAACAGACATTATTTAGACAGATGCAGAATCTTAGACAGAGGTCTATGATAGTAAAGGAATACACAGAGGAATTCTACAAAGTGAGCATAAGAGCAGGACAAATCCAAGATACAGATGAGAAGGTTGCAAGATATGTAAATGGTCTCAGAATGGAGATCCAAGATGAGATAAGTGTACTGTCTCCTAAAATAGTAGAAGAGGCTTATCATATGGTATTGAAGGCTGAAGAAAAACTCATGAGGAAGCAATCTGCCAGAAATAGAGGTACCTTCCGAGGAAGGGGAAGTCAAAGTGATAGATGAAGGTCTACAACACCTAGAGATGGAGCTAGCAGCAACTCAAGTCAGCATGCACCCACGGGAGGTGATGCAAGTGGTAGAGGGAGTTTTTCTAGAGGAAGAGGAGGCAGAGGCAAAGGAAGAGAAGTCAGATGTTACAAATGTAACAAGTTGGGACACAGAGCTTATGAGTGCCCAAAAAACATAGGAATAAATTAGAGAAATGCAATTGTTGCTAAGACTGAAGAGGAAGCAGCAAAGGTAATAGAAGAAGAAAATGTACCAGAGAAAGGGGAATCTTTGGTAGTTAACAAAGTTTTGTTAAAGCCAGCTAAGGAAATTGTTGAACCAACACAGAGAAAGACCTTGTTCAGGACTGTGTGCAAGGTTCAAGGGAAATGTTGTCAGATGATAATTGATAGTGGTAGTACAGATAATTTGGTCTCCACAGAAGTGGTGGAGAAGTTGAAATTGAAGACAAAGAAACACCCAACACCTTACAAGGTGTCATGGCTTCAAAAGGGATATCAGTTGATAGTGAATGAGCAGTGTGAAGTGGAGTTGCAGTTGGGCAAATATAGAGACAAAATTCTGTGTGATGTGATGCCTATGGATGTGTGTCACATATTGCTGGGAAGACCTTGGTAGTATGACAGAGGAGCTATGCATGATGGAAAGAGGAACACATACAAATTTAGTAAAGATGGTGTCAATCATACATTGCTGCCTATGGAAGAAGAGGATGCATCAAGGAAACTTGATCCAAAGACCCTATTGTTGAGTGGAAAGGAGTACTTGCAGCAGATTGAAGAGGATGAGGTAAATTTTGCATTGATTTGCAAACCCAAGGTAATAATTACTTCCACAAAATTTTTTGATTTGGCAATTGAAATTCAAGAAATGCTGGACAGTTATTGTGATATCATTGTAGATGATTTGCCTAATGAGTTACCACCCATTAGAAAAATTAGTCATCATATAGATTTGATTCTAGGAGCAAATCTACCTAATAAAGCAGCTTACAGGATGACTCCCACAGAGAATGAAGAAATCAAGAAATAGGTTTAGGAACTGTTAGATAAGGGACTGATTAGAGAGAGTTTGAGTCCTTGTGCAGTGCCAACAGTGTTGATTCCAAAGAAAGATGGAGGCTGGAGAATGTGCATTGATTCAAGAGAAATCAATAAGATAACAATCAGGTACATATTTCCTTTACCTAGAATTGAAGATTTGATGGATTGTTTGAGTGGAGCAAAATATTTTACAAAGTTAGATTTAAAAAGTGGTTATCATCAAATCAGAATTAGAGAAGGGGATGAGTGGAAAACTGCTTTTAAGACAAATGAAGGATTGTATGAATGGATGGTAATGCCTTTTGGGTTATCAAATGCTCCTAGTACATTTATGAGGCTCATGAATGAAGTTTTGAAAGAATTTATTGGTAAATTTGTAATAGTATATCTGGATGATATATTACTTCACAGTAGATCGAAAGAGGAACATGTGAGACATCTGAATTATGTCTTACAGAGGCTACAACAAGAGAAGTTATTGTTAAATTTAAAGAAATGTTCATTCATGAAGGAAGAATTGATATATTTGGATTTTGTTGTTTCTGCTGATGGGTTAAGGATGGATCCAGAGAAGATCAAGGCAATCTTGGAGTGGCCTTCACCAAAAAGTGTCTTTGAGGTAAGAAGTTTTCACAGACTTGCTAGTTTTTATAGGAAGTTCATAAGGAATTTTAGTAAGATCAATGCTTCTATTGTTGACACTATAAAGAAGGACAAACAACCATTTAAATGGACTATTGAAGCAAAAAGAAACTTCCAGTAGTTGAAGAGAAAGATTACTAAGAAACCTATTTTGATTTTGCCTGATTTTAACAAACCTTTTCAAGTGAAGTGTGATGCTAGTGGAGAAGCCATTGGAGCTATTTTAAGTCAGGAGGACAGACCTGTAGTTTATTTTAGTGAAAAACTGAATGAGTCAAAGAAGAAATATTCTTCTTATGACAAGGAGTTTTATGCAGTGGTGCAGTCTTTAAAGAAGTGGAGACATTACTTGATGTCTAAGGAGTTTATACTTTATTCAGACAACCATGCATTGCAGTACATTATGCAACAACCAAAGCTTAATCAAAAACATGCAAAGTGGGTAGAATATCTTCAAAGTTTTAATTTTGTGTTGAAACATATAACTGACCAATCAAATAAAGTAGCAGATGCCTTAAGTAGAAAAAGCATTTTAGTTCAAGAAAGTCAAATTCAAGTGATGGGTTTTGATTTTCTTAAGGAATTATATGAGAAAGATTTAGATTTTAAAGAGGCATTTGAAGCTTGTAGAAATCCTGTTTTGTTAGACAGAAGTAAGTGGCTAGATTATTTCTTGCAAGAAGGACTGTTGTTTAAAAGAAATCAGCTGTGCATACCAAATTGTTCTATGAGGGAAAATTTGATCAAGGAGAAACATAATAGTGGACTTGGAGGACATTTTGGTGCAAACAAGACTTATGAGCAGTTGAATCGGTTTTATTTTTGGCCGAAGATGAGATCTGAAGTGGAAAAGTATGTGAAGAATTGTAAAGTCATCAATATGCAAAGGGAAGGAGCCAGAACACAGGTTTGTATGTTCCATTACCTATTCTAGATAGACTTTGGGATATGGTAAGTATGGACTTTGTTTTGGGTTTACCAAAAACTCAAAGGGGACATGATTCAATTTATGTAGTAGTTGACAAATTTTCAAAAATGGCATATTTTATTCCATGTTATAAAACTAGTGATGCTACTCATGTTGCTAACTTGTTCTTTAAGGAAATTGTAAGGTTGTATGGGTTACCTAAGAGCATTGTTTCAAACAGAGACACCAGATTTGTTGGTCATTTTTGGAGGATTTTGTGGAAGAAACTTGGTACCATACTGAGTTTCAGTTCTGCTTATCATCTTCAGACTAATGGACAGACTGAAGTTGTAAACAGAAGCTTGGGTAATTTTCTGAGAAGTCTTGCAGGTGAACATCCAAAACAGTGGGATCAAGTATTGGCATAGGCTGAATATGCTTATAATGATTCTCCTAACAGGAGTACAGGGCAGAGTCCATTCCATATAGTTTATGGAATGCACTCAAGAGGAGTGTCTGAATTAAGAGATTTGGGTAAAGCTGAAATGAGGAGTGCTCAAGGAGAATACTTTGCTTTAGAGATTCAAGCAGTACATGAACATGTAAAACAACAGTTACATGACAACAACACGAAGTACAAGAACAGAGCAGACTTGAAGAAGAGAGAAGTTAATTTTGAGGTTGGAGACTTCGTTTCGGCACACCTAAGGAAGGAAAGATTTCCAAAAAGGGAGTTTAACAAGTTAAAATTCAAGAAGATTGGACCATGCAGAGTTTTAAGGAAATTTTCTGCAAATGCATATGAAATTGAATTACCCCTTGGTATTGGAATATCTCCAATTTTCAATGTTGCTGATTTGTACAAGTATGAAAAGGGACAGGCAGATGACACAACAAAAGAACAAGAGATGGATTGGGTAAAACAATTACCTACAGCAAAGGCATTGCAACCAGAGAAGATATTGGATAAAAGAGTGTTTAAGAAGACAAGGGGACAGGAGTATTTTCAGTACTTGGTCAAGTGGAAAGATCAACCAATTGCTGATGCTACCTGGGTGACAGATACCATGCTACAGAAGTTGGGCAGTTCTGTAGAAGAGCTCATGGACAGGAGCACATGAAGAATTTTGTCCTCAAGAGTCTGATGCAGGAGCATGAGGCTTGAAGGCAAAAGACTTCATTTTATTCCAAAAATCCAAAAAAAGTTTACAAGCAAAGGAGTGGGATCCTTTAGCTGTCAATTTACAAAGTTTTCTAGATAGGATTTGAGCTAGAATATAGGTATTTGAATGATTTTGTAATTAATCCAAGTAGTTCAGACTTAGTTGAGATTCTCGAGGAGAATATCAAGCAGTTTAGGTATTTATCTAGGATTACATAGATTCAATCTATTGATTGAGGATCGGATTGTTGGATGTAAAGTATTTATGTAAGTTTTGAACTATTGTAAGAGGATTTGGTTGGATTTGGCTATGGAGAATTAGACTGTAAAAGAATTGAAATATCACTATATCTCTGTGTATCCTGCGCATGAATGGTTAAATCCCGGAGGTTGAATTCCTTCGAAATATCTCTGTGTATTGTTGAATTTTAGTTTGGCTTGTAAAATTAGTGTTCTGTATGATCTGGTGTTATCGCGTTTAATTTCACTATATATTAAGTTAAATCGAATGTGTTTCGAACTACAGAGCTTTAGTTAGCTAACCTTCGAATTCCTTAGAGAAGGGCTAAGCCTAGCGGAAGTGCTAAAATCATAGCAGTGGGAAAAATGTCTGATAAACATCGACAAGAATTCCACGCGATATTAAGCATCAACCGTTGGATCAAGTGGGCTTAATCAACGGTGGAGGATCACCCGGCTAGTTTGCGAGCGGGGAAAGTGCCGACTGTCGGATTGAAGAAAGAGGATCGACGGTGTAGAATTAATGCGATAAAGGTTAGGAGAAAGGTGGATGCGAGAAGTTTATTAACAACAATGTCATTTTCCTTTCGGTTCCGGAGTAAGTGAAGTTCTGCTAATTTTCGGGTAATTTTAGTAATTTTGTTGTTTTAGTAGAATATCTAAGTTTGGAGGCAGATGACTGAAACTCCAAGGGAAATAGTAGAAGAACTTCCACCTGCGCTTGAGGAGATCGTTTCTGGATTTGAACGATTATCCCTTACACCTACAACTAGACCACCATTTGTGGTATCAGAGCAACCTACTGACACTGAACAGGATCTCAAGGATTAGAAAAAGAAATCCAACATGGCTTTCAGAGTTGGAGGAAGAGGTGGTGGTCGAAGAAGAGGAAGACCAGTTACAAATGCTGAAGTGTTGGAAGCTATGCAACATATGCAAGCTAGATGCAACAGATCCAGTTGCTTTCCTATAGTCTATATAACTAAATAAGAAACATGAACCTTGAAGGGTAACTTTTTCTTATTCTGGTTTTGGGCCTTGGCTGTATTGAGGCTAATAATGGTTGCGAGATGATGGGACCTTGTGGCTGAAATAAAACTTCCAAGAACCTATTTAGTGAGTTGCAATAATGGAATATAGCCAAATTTCTTTAAAACTTGTATAATCTGACCACGATTCTAGAATACCCTCTTTGCTTATTAGCCCAAGTGACCCTTCCCAATATCTTCTTCTACCTCTGTTTCTAATTTAGATCAGCAATGTATATGATATGTTGAAAGTTATTCTAGGACTGTCAGCGGAGGAAAGAAGGCTAAAGTTTCACCCTCTTTGCCCACATCTCACTCAACTATATTTAGATCATCACCCCAAATCCATTATGTTAATTTTAGGTATGTTTTATGCTTAGAGCAATTTATTTCAATTTTCACAGTTAGCTCAATATCTTTTCCAGATTAGCAATCACATCAGCATTAAAGTAAACTGCAGATAGAACATAAACATAAATCGCAGAAGACAAGCCAAGACAAGAGGACACAAGATGTGGCGCTAGCCAGGGACAAACCCCAATGTGGGGAAACCCTTGATCAATCTTTCTTATTTGTTCTTCAATAGTTCAGCAGAGAGAGAGCGAGAGAGAGAGAGAGAAAGAGAGAGAGAGAGAGAGAGAGAGAGAGAGAGAGTACATTTAGAACATAAGTCAACACTTTGACTTATCTAGATAAGAGCATGGATCATCTCCAAGAAGATAATACATGAGATCAGTTGAAGACATGTTGCTTCAACTGATTCTCCAAGGTGACTCCTTCACCTATCATTGTGCTGCACCTCGTCATCATGCTGCACCTCACCGTGCTGCACCATGCTGCACCCATCATCACTATGCTGCATCTCATCATGCTTCACCAATCATGACTGTACCCATCACTGTACTGCATCATGTGCCATTGCTGCACCATGTTGTCATACTGTCCTATGTGCTTGCTGCACCTTGCTTACCATACTGTCCCAATGTGCTTACAACACTATGCTTGCCATGCTGTCCCAATGTGCTTGCAGCACTATGCTTGCCATCATGTGCTTGTTGCACCTTGCTTGCTTGTTGTACCTTGCTTGCTTGCTGTCCCTTGCAAGCTATTGTACCTTGCATGCTTGCTCTCTCTTGCATGCTCGCTGTCCCTTGCAAGCTTGCTGTACCTTGCTTGCTTGCTGTACCTTGCTTGCTTGCTGTACCCTGCATGCTTGCTGTACCTTGCATGCTTGCTGTAGCTTGCTTGCTTGTTGTCCCTTGCAAGCTTGTTGCACCTTGCTTGCTTGCTATCCCTTGCAAGCTTGCTGTCCCTTGCATGCTACAACCCTCAAACAGTCACCCAAACAACCCTTAATCTCAACAACATTCCCTAGTGTTAACCTTCTGCCTTCACACTGAAGAGTAGGGCATAACATGACTCCAAAACTGCTCACGCTGTCCCTTGCTGTGGTGGTATGGTCTGCGGCCTACCACATGGCCTTGCTGTAGCTTTACGACCCACATATCAAACCCAAAATAGGCCTCCTCTACCTTGGCCCTCAAGGAAGGTACCTCTACCCTTTCTAACAACAATTCGGTCTTCATAAAATGACCCTAAAACAACCCACGCTGTTTTGTCCCTCTTGCTGGTTAGGGCAACCTAGGACTGTGGTTAGGGTCACTTTAAAACACCTGCGTGTGGCACTTGTTTGGACAACAACTAGGGCTTGTAGAGGCTTCCTCTAAACTGCGTTATGGGAGCCTCCTTTATAGCGTTGAGGCTTCTCCTTCAAGACAACGTTAGGCCTCTTCAAAACAGGCCTCTCTACTCACGCTGTTCAGCTCTCTTTTGTTGCGGCTAAGACTGAGTTCCCTTGCCTCTAGCTTAGGGCTATCTCCTTTACTACATGACTGTGTTTTCTTGGTTAGGGCAGACTGTGGCTAGACATCCTTTAGGATTGCAGCTAGGCCATCATTTAGGACTGCGGCTAGGGCATCCTCCTCCTAGATTTCTCTTCCACTAAAACCCAAGACAAGTGGAGAGAAATCAAGATAGAAGTGTGTGAGAAATGACTCTCAAGTCATGTCCTTTTATACTAAAACGTTGAGCGCATGTGGGGTTTATTTGGTTGCTGGCCAAACTTGACGAATTGTCTTATAACACAAATAAATTCATAACTCCATGAATACTTATCGGAATCGAATGATCTTTAGATCAATCCTACACCTCTCGATGAGAGGGATCCAAGAAAAATATCAAATACCATAAATAAGATGACCCACATGGAGTTTGGCCCTAGTTTCCAATTTTAACGCTCCCTCTCAACTAGGGAGAACTCCATCTGCTGATCCATATGTCTGACTGTACTATCTCTGCCATCAGTGCCCTGCACTGCTCTGCTCTGCTTTGTTCTGCTGAACCACGAAGAAGAAGAATTGATCGAGAATGTCTCATACCATTCTCTACTGACCCGAAGTTAGTTTTATTGATCCCAGATCAATATCACAAGAGAGTGTCTCAAACCACTCATACTGATCCCAGATCAGTTACATTGATCCCAGATCAATGGAGGTCATCCTAGCATAGGGAGTACGGTAGATACAACGATGCGTCCATCAATAGTACTACTATGGTCCCTAACCCCATTTCCCTGCTCATTGGCCAGATGAGAGGTACTTCCCATGAGTCCCAGACTGCATGGGTAGGATGCCTTGACAGGAGAACCATTCATCCTGTCCCTAAGTCGCCTCGGGGTATCACAGGGGAAGGCTGAGCCATTCACCTTGTACACAGCGCACCATTAGGGGAGGGTGAGTCGCCCTATGGTCACGTGTTGCTCCAGTAGTACCCCAAGCCCCCCAGAGCTCCCAGAGCTCAGTGCATGCAACATGTAGGACCCTCATAAGAAGATCTCCCAACGACTCCAAGTCGTTTGGGAAAGTCACAAATATGACCTTTCCCCGGTGCTTTGACAGAATGTCTGCGACCTGTACATCAGTCTTAATGCGATAGAGCCTCCTCACTCATCGACGTACCATATCCCAGATAAGGTAGTGTCTGATGTCTATATACTGGAGCAATAATAGAATATGGGATTCCTCAACAATCAAATCCCCCCCTGGTTGACTCAGAATATCACGGTGGTATCCATGATGTGTACAAACAACTCACTGAGGAGCTTCCACAACCAGGCAGTTTCACACGAGATTAGACTTGTAGCTATCTATTCTGTCTCAGCGGTGCTCAAAGCAATCGTCTTCTGGTTTCTTCTCATCCAGGATATCGAACAGAACCCAAACAGAATCAACACTTAGATGTGCTCTTGAGATCCTCCACACTGCCTGCCTAGTCAGCATTCGAACAATAATGCAGCTTCATATTTCCGACATTGTATCTCAATCCATGAGAAATTGTGCCTTAAAGATATCTTAGAAGATTCTAGGCACCAATCCAGTGAGGCTCAACCATATATGAGCTCATCATACTAACAAAAATCATATGTCTGGACGAAAGTTCACCAAGAACATCAACGTGAATGAGTTTATGAAACTCAAAGGCATTTCCCAAATCTGGGCCGGCATCACTACTATTTAACTTTTGAAAGTTAAGATCCTCGAGGTAGTCACGGGCTTGCAGTTTACCATTCCACATCCGGAATCCAACTCCCTCTTACTTCTGCAAATGAGAAGGTTTGCACCTGTCAGAAATAGGTCGTTCTGAGAAGGTGTCGGTATGAGAGGTCTATCATCCACAACCTTCAAGCAATGGTTTGGATTGACCTCACTCCTAGTGAATCTCAGCTTCATCAGACAACTATCAATCCTCTCATACTACGCCCGGGGTGTTTTGCTTCAAGCCATAGAGGGCTTTCTTCCACTTGCATACATGAGATTCCCGATCATGAATCTCAAACCCCTTGTGTTGTTTTGAACCTGTGGACCTACTACATGAGGGGAATGGTCCCTTTGTAAGATTTTCCTTCGGTACATCTCATACATGTACCTTCATGCTCTTTTTGAATTCAGGCATCCCTGTCACCATCTGAATCACATCGGGTAGGGCCCCATAATAAGTAGACCTCCGGTGCTATAGATGAGATGTGTCAACTGACATGGTCCCCAATGGACCATCCTGCAACTTGATACAAATTGCCAACACTGAACCCATGAGTAAAAGCATCTATGAAAATTTCATTTTCAAATACGTACCTTTCCATCGATGAATGGCACCTTGAAACCTTTGACTTCCATTGCCGAAATGGACACTAGGTTCTTCTAGCGATCATGTACACAAAAGAGATTCATGTAAATGAATCGAGTTACCCTCATTCAATTGATGGGTAACATTCTCTACACCCCTTCCGGGATAGGTGGCATCGGCTCCAAGTATAATCCCACGATTGTTTCCATCTCTACTAAATTAGAGAGAGCACCCTTCTATCCGATGAAGTGCCTTGAAACACTACAATCAATAAGCCAGATTCCCAAAGAATCTGAAGGAGAGGGCCAATACAAGATAACACTTCTTTATCTTATCATAAACAATATTTTATTCTTCATACCTGGGGTTCCTTGCTTTCTTTGAAGAGTCGGCCATTTCCTGCATTACCTGTCATTCCTTTGATCATTGAAGATGTCCTTGGAATGATTGTTATCATTATCAAGTGATGTGTCCCTGCCATTCAGACACTCCTTCGCATAATGGTTGAACTTATTTACAAACAAGGCATTTGCCTTTCCTTCCACCCTTAGATCCAAACTTCCCAATGAAGTGATCTTTAGGTAGGCCATTAGAAGCTTCCACTGCGCCATTCTGATAATATTCTCTGCTTCGATTTCACCCTTGGTGAATTTGAAGGGGGATGAGGAATCCATTAATCCTTTTGTCCTTTCCCAATTGTCTTCGGTGATTGCTCGTTCACTCTTTCTTGGGCATTGTCTTCACCTCACCTCTGATACCATGTTAATTTTAGGTATGTTCTATGCTTAGAGCAATTTATTTCAATTTTCACAGTTAGCTCAATACCTTTTCCAGATTAGCAATCACATCAGCATTAAAGTAAACTACAGATAGAACATAAACATAAATCGTAGAAGACAAGCCAAGACAAGAGGACACAAGATGTGGCTCTAGCCAGGGACAAACCCCAATATGGGGAAACTCTGGATCAATTCTTCTTATTTGTTCTTCAATAGTTCAGTAGAGAGAGAGAGAGATAGTACATTTAGAACATAAGTCAACACTTTGACTTATCTAGATAAAAGCATAGATCATCTCGAAGAAGATGATACATGAGATCAATTGAAGACATGTTGCTTTGATTGATTCTCCAAGGTGACTCCTTCACCTATCATTTTGCTGTATCTCGTCATCATGCTAAACCTCACCATGTTGTACCATGCTGCACCCATCATCACTATGCTGCATCTCATCGCGCTTCACCGATCATGACTGTACCCGTCACTGTACTGCATCATGTGCCATTGCTGCACCATGTTTTAATATTGTCCTATGTCCTTGCTGCACCTTGCTTACCATACTGTTCAAATGTGCTTACAACACTATGCTTGCCATGCTGTCCCAATGTACTTGTAGCACCATGCTTGCGATCATGTGCTTGTTGCACCTTGCTTGCTTGTTGTACCTTGCTTGCTTGCTGTCCCTTGCTTGCTTGTTGTACCTTGCATGCTTCTTGTCCCTTGCATGCTTGCTGTCCCTTGCTTGCTTGTTGTACCTTGCATGCTTGCTATACCTTGCTTGCTTGCTGTCCCTTACAAGTTTCTTGTACCTTGCTTGCTTGCTGTCCCTTGCATGCTACAACCCTCAAACAGTCACCCAAACAACCCTTAATCTCAACAGCCTTCCCTAGTGTGAACCTTTTGCCTTCATGCTGAAGAGTAGGGCATAACATGACTCCAAAACTGCTCACGCTGTCCCTTGCTGTGGTGGTATGGCCTGCGGCCTACTACACAGCCTTGCTGTAGCTTTACGACCCACATATCAAACCCAAAACAAGCCTCCTCTACCTCGGCCCTCAAGGAAGGTACCTCGGCCCTTTCTAACAACAATTCGGTCTTCATAAAATGACCCTAAAACAACCCGCGTTGTTCTATCCCTCTCGCTGGTTAGGGCAACCTAGGACTGCGGTTAGGGTCACTTCAAAACCCGTTGTTCTATCCCTCTTGCTGGTTAGGGCAACCTAGGACTGCGGTTAGGGTCACTTCAAAACCCCAGCTTATGGCACTTGTTTGGATAGCGACTAGGGCTTGTAGAGGCCTCCTCTAAACTGCGTTGTGGGAGCCTTCTTTATAGCATTGAGGCTTCTCCTTCAAGACAACGTTAGGCCTCTTCAAAACATGCCTCTATACCCATGCTGTTTAGCTCTCCTTTGCTGTGGCTAAGACTGAGTTCCCTTGCCTCTAGCTTAGGGCTATCTCCTTTACAACATGACTGCATCTTCTTGGTTAGGGCAGACTGCAGCTAGACATCCTTTAGGACTGTGGCTAGGGCATCATTTAGGACTGCGGCTAGGGCATCCTCCTCCTAGATTTCTCTTCCACTAAAACCCAAGACAAGTGGAGAGAAATGAAGATAGAATTGTGTGTGAGAACTGACTCTCAAGTCATCTCCTTTTATACTAAAATGTTGAGCACATGTGGGGTTTATTTGGTTGCTGACCGAACTTGATGAATTGTCTTATAACACAAATAAATTCATAACTCCATGAATACTTATCGGAATCAGATGATCTTTAGATCAATCCTACACCTCTCGATGAGAGGGATCCAAGAAAAATACCAGCTGCCATAAATAAGATGACCCACATGGAGTTTGGCCCTAGTTGCCAATTTGAACAACTTAATTGTATGTAATTTATAGGCTAGCTAATCCTAAAGTTAGATCCTTTCCTGATAAGTGTTTGGGTATTGACTAAACAAGAGCCAAGTAACTAACATATAACTACTACTGTGTACCAAAACCATAAATGATCACGATTCGAACCCCTACCAATGATGCAAGCAACCAAACAACACACAACAATTTGTTGCCCCACCTTTGCCCTGAGGATGATTGGTGCACTAGCAACCTCCATTCCATTCAAAATCAGCAAATGGTCTTAATTTTAACCCAGTGACCTTAACTTTTAAAAGGAAGTACCATGTTTTTGTTCTTTGGAGTCTGACAACATTTGTCACAATGTACATTTTGTTAACGATTAACATCCCTCCTGTTCCAGAACATAAATTAATCTTCATTGTGCTGGTCGTTAGAATTGTCCTCTAATACTTCAAAAACATTAGACAATGACACTAGAGATTTCTTTTCTTTGCCAACATTCTGCTAAGAGGTATGAATTACAACTACAGGTCTTGTGATCCTTCTAGGATATTGAGTTGCCTTAGTATTTGAACCATCGTCAAGATCTAGCTGGCCATGGCCTTGCTATCCTATTTCACGAATTTCATTTGACTTTATTTGGTTATATAACTAACTATTTGGGATATAACTTATCTGATTGGCAATATCTACCCCAACATGCCTTAGGTCATTGATGAACAATGTATGTAGTTTAAATGGCAATATCTATCCCCCATGCCTTGGGTCATTGATGAAGATAGTGTGTAGTTGTTAAATTATGGTATGTTCTATGCTTAAAATCAATTTACTTCAAATCTAATATCAATTTCCAGTGTTGAAATCACATCAACATGATAGTAAAATGCAGATAGAATATAAATGTAAATGTAAACAACAGAAGACAAGCCAAGACAAGAGACACACGATGTGGCACCAGCTAGGGACAAACCCCAATGCGGGGAAACCCTTCGATCAATTCTTCTATATTCTTCAATAATTCAGCAGAGAGAGAGAGATGGTACAATATCACAAATCTGTGATTTTACAACAGTAGCAATAAAACCCTAACCAGCAAAGTCAAAGCTGGTCAAACAACTCCCAAATGACCTCAAGTCAACCTAGGAGAACTCGGCCTCCAATTGCATTAGTAAGCAGCCCAAAACAGTCAATGAAAGGTGGTCAAACAACAATCAACGAATCTACAACTCTGTAGTCAGCCCTACCTAGTCAACACTGGTCAAATCTATGGTCAAATAGGTCAACGCTTGGCTACCCAGCAATGCGGCTAGCCTAGGAGAGGTTGCCCAACCCAAAACCGCAGTCAAACCTCCTCTTCGCTGGTCAACATAGTCAAATGTAGCCCTGCTGCTCCACGGTCAACCCTAGGTCAACGCTGCACTAAAAACAGACCTGTGTCCTTCCTTCTCCCACGTGTGAGTGTCTTCCTCCTCCTATGCATACCCCAAATAGACTAGGAGAGAGAGGAATGAGATGGTGAGATGAGTGTCATAATGCCTGTCCTCCTCCTTTTATATGCCACGTTGAGGATAAACTGGGAGTGAGAATGTTGATTTGGGGTAGCATCGGATGTGCTCTAGCCACGAAAATTGGTGGAGAGGTTAAAGCACATGAGATCTCCAATACCCAGAAAGGGTTTGGGCAGATTCTAAACAATTTAGGAGATATTAAAATAATTAATATTTTAATGAAGTCCTTAAGTCTAAACTTAGGGAAAATAAAATATTAATGGGAATTAATATGAAACTGTGTTAGAATGGTCCAAAAGACATGGATCAAGCCAGATCTAATCTTAGCCGTTGATTAGGGACTTAATCTCGGCCGTTGATATGTCAACAGGAAAAGTATAAGAGGAGGCTTGAGGGTCACTTGGAGGATACACTGGGGAGACCAGTGAGTTCAATTTCTGGAGCGGGGTTAGCTGAGAAATTGAACTAGTGATCTGGAGAGCAGTCAGGAGGCAGCAAGTACAGAACAGAGAGACAGGAGATCAACGTAGAGGTAGAAGAGAGAGACGCAGGGCCAGAGGAAGCCACGCAGAGGCAACAGAGACTGCACAGAGCCAACAAGGCCTGATACACAAAAAGCTAGAGAGGCTACGCAGAGCCTCAGTAGGCTGACGCAGAGGGTTTCAGGCCTACGCTGGATTCAGAAGAAGTGCTGGAAAATTTGTCTATCTGTGGGTAAGCCAGTTTAGCACCCTGTTGTACTAGAAAATTGTTGAATAATAAAACCCTCCCTTGCTGCACCGGTTTTCCCACATTGGGTTTTTCCAGGGACATTAGTCCAAAATAACTGTGTCAATGTATTGATTCTTGTGCATATGTTTGTCTCTGTATTACGGTGTGATATCTGCAACAATATTTATTTTAATGTTTGTTGAAGTAATTTCATGAATAACTTATGGTGAAATAAGTAGGAAAAATAAATTAGTTGCTGCAGTGATAGAATTTTCACATGGTATCAGAGGAAGTAATCAGAGACAGAAAGGAAAAATCATTTATGGGTCGAGACCACGATGCAGAGGCATCCACCTCAGGGGACTCACGAAGATTTTCAGAAGATTGCACAAGAGAAAGAGATTTCGATTTCTCTATGTTGGCTTCAAGGCTGGAAGAAGTGGCGTGCATGACTAGTGCTGCATCATCAGAAGTATGTATATAGACAGTGGAGCCTCGTGGCATATGACGGGAATCAGGTATGTTTCTCAGGATATCGAGAAGAGAAGATGAACTTTCAGATCACCATGGGGAACAAGGCAAAGTGTACTCCAGTAGGAAAGGGTACCATAGTTTTTCAGACAGAATCGGGAGAGCGGTTCTGTGCCACAAATGTGTTGCATGTACCAGGATTGGGGATGAACTTACTTTCTATGTCACAACGACAAGGCAAGGGCTATGGCGTCTACTTCATCAAGGAAAAGGTATACGTCAAACACCCGAGCTGGAAAAAGAAGTGCAGATCGGGATCAAAAGTAATTGGTTGTATAGGTTACAATTAGAATCACCAATGGCACTAATAGGCAGTCATGGGGACAAGGACTTAAACGAACTATGGCACAAAAGGATGGGTCACTTGCACCATGGCGCTCTGAGAATTCTCAGGAGCACTGTAACAGGAGTTCCTGATCTGAGTATGGAACGAGATGATGTATGCAGAGGATGCACTCTAGGAAAGTATGCTAAGGCGGCATTTCCTAGGAGCAAACACAGGGCCAAGAGTGTACTAGGATTGATACACTTAGATATCTGCTGACCTATGTCTGTCAAAGCTCTCAGCAGTGTCGAGTATTTCCTTACCTTCATTGATGACCACTCGAGGAAAACGTGGATTTATTTTCTAAAAACCAAGGATGAGCTTTTTTGTCGATTCAAGGAGTTCAAGGCTCTAGTGGAGAATCTGATTGGGAAGAAAATAAAAGTGTTGCGCTGAGATAATGGTGGAGAGTATGTCGATAAGGACTTCACTGATTATTGCACTAAGGAGGGCATCAAAAGAGAGTGGGTAGCTCCCTACAATCCGGAGCAGAATGGGGTGGCAGAAAAGAAAAACAAGACTATTGTAGAAGCAGTTAGGGCCATGCTATATGATCAGGATATGCCAAAATCCCCGTGGGCGGAAGCATGCAACACAACTGTCTACGTTCAAAATAGGACTCCTCATTGGACATTGGGCAAGATTACTCCAGAGAAAGTCTTCACTAGGAAGACGCCTGAAGTCAATGATTTCAGGATATTTGGGAGTCTAGCATATTGTCGCATACCTGAAGAAAAGAGGAAGAAGTTGGATCAGACTGCAGAAAAGCGATATCTAGTGGGATATAGTGAGAACGCCAAGGTATACAGAATCTATCTTCGAGGGAGCAGGAAGGTAGTAGTACGATGAGATGTAAAGTTCATGGAGGACAGAGCTTTTAGAATGTAATACCCATAAATTGGAAAACAGGGAACATGTAAATACTCATAAACTGGAAAACAGGAAGCTTAAAAACTTAATTTTTGCACTTACCTGAACTGCTAGCTGATCCCGTGCAGTTGACGATACTATTGATGTTGAGCTCCAATTACCCAGGGAGACCAATTCTGCCCAGCCTGATTGAGTAGAAGCTGGCTATTCCATCCAGCAAGCTTCTCACAGAAGCCCACTGTCCCCCGTGCCCAGAACCTCAGACGGACTAAAGCTCTTCCAATAGCAAATCTCTCTCACTGCTCAATTCCTCCTCTGGTTTCACTGCTGAATTCCCCCCCCCCAGTTCTCGGTTCATAAGTTCGGTTTTAACCACGGGCCTGGCGGTGGCCGCCCTCCCGCATGCAACCACCGCCTTCCCCTGTCCCGACATGCCTTCTACGCATACGGCTCTCTCTCCCTGCTGTCATATGCGCTCTGATATGTATCTTATGGGAATTAAATGTCCCCCTTGAATAAGGGTCCTTGATTTATATCATTTAGTTTCATAAAGTTTAACTTATATTTTACAAAGTTTCATTTATAATTATATGTTATAAAGTTAATTTATATATTTTGTAAAATTTAATATATATATATATTTTATAAAGTTTAGAATTATATTTTATAAAGTTTAATAAATTTATATTTATAAAACTTAAATAAATTTATTATTTAAAATTCATCACATTTGTTTTATTATAAAGTTTGAAACTTTATATAGTGGATCAATTTAGATGGGCCATTACATACACTCCCCCTTAGAAAAACTTCGTCCCGAAGTTGAAATTTTAAGTTTATGATTTTGATGGATAAATTTTACCCTATCCAAGTTCCCAAGCTATTCTAAAATCATCCTATCCTTCCTAATCTCTTCCGCTCCCATCCTATCCGTCCTCTACTGGAGTATGCCATGGCGTCAGTTTTACTGACCTAACCATTCATAAACTCTAAGGTGGCAGCGTCGATTATACCGATCTCATTCCCAATAGGCATCCGGCAGTCATCATCACACGTCTAGGGGAGCGTGATTCACACAGTCCTCCCATGACCCCAGGGTTCGGAGGATAAACGGTGGGCAACACCTCCACCCCTCCTAGTAGAATTTAGGATTAATACCCTTTCATAGAATCACTTGGAGCTTTAATTGTTCTGAGGTTCTGTCATCACGTGGTCATCCCGGTAACTGTCTATTACCTGCAATCATACACTTATCCATGCATCCGTAAAACGTGCATCGACATATTCAAGATAACTCACATATGATTCCCTTATTAATTCATTTATGATACTACAGTACAACATATTTTTCCATATTCCATGCATGTCTTTTGACTTTCATCTAGAATGTATTCACTTCCTGATTTCTATCCCATTCATCATATTGACATGTATAAATAAATCAGATCTATAATATCCAAATTTCTATCAGAAGAAAAATCATTCAACTGTCTTAACTTTACTTCGACAACTATAATTTAGTAAAATGAACCATATATATTGTTTTGGTATCCATGTACCAGCAGGAATTAAACATATATTATTCTGGTATCCATGTACCAGCAGGAATTAAACATATATTATTTTGGTATCCATGTACCAGCAGGAATTAAACATATATTATTCTGGTATCCATGTACCAGCAGGAATTAAACATATATTATGCCACAAAATTTCATGTTTATCCATAATTATTCAAAATGTTTTTGAGTCTCTGATTGTAGTGAAGTAAATATATACTAAACATAGTGTAAGGTTCTTCAAAATGGACATAAATTAGGGTATCTCTGGCATATGTCCTCCGTATTTTCCCAAGCTGCTGATCCAGGACTATACTTGTCCCAATGGACCCTAACTTGGTCCACCGGGCGGTTCCTCAGCTGTCGAACTCTACGTTCCAGTATACGTAACGGTTCGACCGTTACGATTCCCTTGATCCATACCTGAAGATCCCGCTATAGTAGGTTGATGCGCTGCTTGGTCGTTGCTTATTACTGCATGAATTCTATGATTATCTTGATTGTTTGATATTGGTCCCTCTCCAGTCCTATGCGACATATTCGACGAAGCTTCAGGGCAATCCCATTGAAAATGCGGTCCCCCACATCCCCAACAATTTAGCGGCATTGATCCTCTTGACTCAGGACGTGAATTTCAAGAGAACGAGCTTCGTCCTCTCATGCTGATTTCTCTCGAATTTCTACCTCTGCTGGCAGTCCCTTGAGATGACCATGACCTAGCGTTCGATGATTCCGAGGCTATAGTGTTTGCTGCCATGGGAGCTCTTGTTACAATATTTCTAGAGGTAGACCTGTTATCGTAAGGTGGCCTTGAGCTACCTCCGTTGATAAAGTTTCGAGGAGTCTTTCCAGGAAATCCTGATTGTAAAGGTTCTGCTAGCCCTATCTCTTTTCTGATTCCAAGGTGCTCTTCTGCATAACGACCATACTCAACCGCCTCGGCTACTGATGCCGGTTTCCATATGCTTACCAAGGCTCTAATGTGAGGATTTAACCCAAATATGAAGCGTTCAGCTTGACGTTCATCAGAATCTAAGTAGTGAATGTATTTTACTAGCTCCATAAACCTTATTTCGTACTCTTCCACCGCTTTATTTCCCTGAATTAATGTATGAAAGGCTCTTGCTCGCTGTTGTTGAAAGTATGGAGGTAAATACTTCGCGCGGAACCTTTCCTCAAACAGATCCCAAGGAACATTATCCGATGTAAGGTGCAGCTGCTTTTCCAGATTTCCCCACCAAATCAAGGCACTTTCCTTTAGTTGAAACACGGCAATTTTTGTTTTTGCTGAAGGCGAATATTCTCTTAACCTAAAGCACCGGTTCATCCCTTCCAACCATGCCTCAGCGCGTTCACCAGCTCGACCTCCCGAAAATTCTGGGAGTCTAATTTTCTGAAGCTCTCTAGAGATGTCTTCTCTCGATCTTCTGGGCTCCAAATTATTTGGTTCCGCTGAACTGGTGGCTACATGCTGAAATTCCTCTTTGTTTTTAGCCTTAGTTGATTCCTTTAATGTCTCCAATAAGGCTTCCAAAGAGTTCATTATCACAGTCAACTCTGGCGTTGGAGCGTTTGATGTTGACGGTGGTCTTGGTGGTGATGAAGGTGATGGGGATGATGATGGCGACGGTGGCGGCATTAATGGTGATGATGCTGCCTGGTCACGTCGTCGTCGCTCATACGTCCTTACCATTGTAATGGTTCCTGAACACACATAATAAAATTCCGTCAAATTTTGAGGTGGATAACCGAATTTTAACACACAATTTTCTTTTGCAACATCACATTCCTAAACGGGTATAGTTTTGCTATTTATACCCGCTAGGCGGATCTTACTGGTACCGAGGTCAAGGAGGGTGGTCTTGCGACCTCCTTGTCCTAATGCAGGGTATTCTATCCTAATATGAATAATGCAGAAGTAAGGTTATTAGCTCCAAAGGTAAGCCATCTAAGGTTTATTTACCTAATAACATCTACAAAATGAAAATGTTAGATGTCTCGTTACAATGCACATCGGTAACATACCTGTCATACCTCAATCTGACTATTACATTTTAAGGGGGTCATATATATCTATATCCCGAATATATTACTTGGATATGGGTTAAATCCATAAAAGAAGGGTTGTTTTGTTTCCATTTTAGATTAACCTTTAGCCGTCAAATTTACCATAGACATGTCCTGGTTTATGATTTCGATACTTTAATGGTTGATGCAAAACGCTTTTTGACTGTAATAGGATTTATAGAGGATTCATACACATTTATAATTCTAAAGTAACGAAATCCTTTTATTCACATTCAACACTGATGTACTTAGCAGTCCCAGGAGACTCATTTTATCTCTTCTTTACAAATCTGGAAATCACAGAAGCTCACCATATTCCAGATCTGCCCTAAGAACTAGAAGTCTAGATACACTGTTTTCATACCTAAATCCTAGACTAGAGTTTGAAGCTATAAAACTAGACTCAAGAGCAGATTTATATGTGTGTAAAAATCTGTCTGCCAAACAGATAACAGAACCTTGAGATCGTACCTTCATCACTGATCATTTTTAGCCCATAACACAAGTCATACTTATCATCCCATTTGAATAGGTTGATATATATATATACTGAGCTAAATGTCATTCAACCCAAGACCCATTTCATAGTACCATCTAGATGCATGCAAGTTGTAACTACGAATATTTTATGACCATGCTATTGACATACTATAAGATGAATTATATTTGTCATCAAGAAAATGTAACCCAATTTATTCAAGTGTCACGCACCAAAGGGTTATTCCATTAGTGTTTGTACCCTTAAGGGATTAGAGCATATATATAATTGTATCAGTTTATTTCATAAAATATTCTCCTAAACAGGATAGAATTTCTCCGAATGATTTATGGGTCTGGGAGATCTTATGTATTCTAGCCCCTCCACAAAATTTCGGAGCTAGAGCACATCGTATGCTACCCAAAATCAACAATATGCATCCTATGCATGTGGAATAACTTCATCTACCAGACTGTCATGGATAAGATAATTAGAATGAGAGCTTCTATATTTCTCTCATCATAACTTTCTCTTCTAGCTAACTCATCAAGCCTAGTTTCTAACCCAACGGTAACATACCACAACTTTTTAGAGTTAAAGCTTGTCTTTCTTTTGGGCTCCCCGACAGCATAAATTTTCTGATTTAACTTTGGAAATCCATCATTAACATATTCTGTGATTAAGTAAACATTTGATACCTGTATTTGGAAACTACAACCCCACCAACAATGTGGTCAGGTCAAGCCTTTTGGGCGACCATGAAACTACATCAACTTCCCAACCAAAATGTGGCTAAATTGACAACAAACTCCAAAAGTTTCACCAAGCCATTAATTGTTCTCTTGTATTCAGAGTAAAATGTTTCACGCATCCCCTTGAAAACCTGAGGTTTGGACATGCAATTTTCAATTTTTAAACTCCTCTTTATAGTCATGAGCAAAATGCTTTTTCAAAAGTAGCTCAAACAACAGGAGCCTTTCACAAGCAATTTCAATCAATAAGCCTTACACAGGAAATTCAGTCAACAATAAAATGCCTTAGACAAATAGTTTCAATCATTAAGGCCATCCTTACAAAATTTCAAACAACAAAATCAAGCTTTTCACGTGCAATTTCACAGAACTAGATAATTCCTAAATGCTGCAAACTGATCATTCCATGCAACAATTTGTCAAACCAAATAATACATTAAAAATCATATCAACTTTATTATTGTATCTGGTCATATTGGGATAACATCATTTATTGCCAATCACCGCAAGTTTTGTTACTCAAACCTATTTTTTGACTGTTGTTGATGTGGAAGCATTCATGACAAGTCAAAGTACGAATGTGAACAACACACACCATGGAGAATTCAAACAAGATCAAAAAATGAAGCATGGATGTAAGGCAAAGTGAAATAGCATGGGCACAGAAGAGCATGCTTGTGCAAAAACAGCTTGGAGCACTGTGGAGTAGCACACAATCAGAGGAAAAAGGCACACTAGAGAGATAGACCAAGTAGATGAAGAAAAGTGCAAAGGATGGATTCAGGCAAGAAGATAAGTCAATAGGATAAGTGTGGAGACAAAATAAAGCATGCAAACGGTGTGGTCCAGACATGAAGAATAGTGCGAGAATGAGCGCATGGATTAGCACCAAGAGAGATGGACAAAGTAGATGAAGGTGCAAAAGATGGAATTAGGCAATAAGATAAGTCAACATGATAAGTGTGGAGACAAAACCAAGCCTGCAAAACTAGTGCGGTCTGGAGATGAATAGTGCTAGAATGAGCACATGGCTTGGCACTGAGTGGAAACAGCACAAAAGAAAGATGAAATGATATGTGCTAAATGGATGGATTCAAACAATGAGACACAAAATATGAACAGGCAACAAGGAAGACAAAAATCTCAGGACAATTCCCTACGCTCCCAAAACGATTCATGTTGCTACCATACCACAGGAGAAGAAATTCGAAATTGCTTGTGGCAAGAAGCTTGAGAAAGCTTAGTAGATAGTAGAATTATTTTTCTTTTCAGTTAACGATATAGATTCAATAAGTTAGAATTATTTGTCTTTATTATGGCCCATTTTGTAAACATTCTATGAAAATTGAAGTTGAAACTGTTGACTGCATATTACAACTCTTTGGTCATGATGCTATGTTTCATTTCATGGTTGATATTATCTACTACAGTTTATTGATGACAAATGTTATATATGTTGAAACTTGAAACTTGAAGATTGATGTTATGATTGATCATTTGATGACAAAGCTATAACTTATAACTGCCAGATGCTTGATGTTAATTGAGTACTAAAAGGTTGATGTTAATGATATCATTAATCTACTACCATGATACCATGAGTAATGCCTTCCCCAATTCTCGAGCTATAGGTTCGTCACCGTCTAGGGCATCAAAACTGTCTACAGATTGACAAAGAGACAAACCCATGACTTAAAAAGGACGCTGTTTGGTAAAATCGATTAATAGGATAATTTGGATTCTAACACCGTGAAACTTCCTCAACATGCAAACTCAAACACTTTAAACTTATTATTTTCCTAATTCTAATTCTAATTAGATTAGAATCCAACGTATTGAAATGATCACTCACGTATTAAAAAAAAAACCGAGGCCATACGTGTTACAGGTAGAACGTCTTTTCCAACCTAAAATTCAAATTGCATTTCAAAGCTTGCACCTTAATTTTCGATTAGTTTAGAGTAATTGTGGTCCGGGCAATCGTGCTGATTTGGAGTAGAACCACGTAATTCAGGTCCTGATTGAAACGCGAATCCAACGACCTGGATTCTTCTTCCATCGAATTGACGCAAAGATTGCGCGAATGGAGTCAAACAGATATGGAGTGCAATTATATACTCTCCTTGTGGGCTCCTCACATAACTTGCGCCAGGCATATGGAGCTTAAATTTCGATTTGTCATTCGCTTGATAGCTCGTGAATGGTGGTCATCGAATACAAACTTTAAGATTGGCCTCGAGCCCGATATTTTGAGCAAAACATTGATGCCTCCTTGATTTCTTTCTCGGTGCATTGTATTGGCGCTACTTTGGGGGGTTGATGTTGTCGATTGGTGGATTCGTTGTATGGCTTGTAACTTGAAAATCCGCGCTAAAGCCCGATAATTTTGAAAGGCATCTGTAGTAAAAGATCCGTCCGAAAGCGAAGAAAAAAAAAAAAAAGAAATACTGTATCGCAGAAATTTGCCGCAAACGAAGGAAAGCAACAGCAGCGTCACACAAATTTGTCAGAATGTGGACCGTTCTGACTCTGTTTCAGATGCATATTCCGCAAAACCACCCAAACGTGCCAGGTCTCAAAGAGAATCTTCCGGAAATGAAGAGTCGGAGTGGAGTGTTTACGACCAAGACTACGAATCCTCAAGCATATACGGGTTAATAGAAATTCACAGCAATTTCGGTTTATTAATGGGTCACGTGTTCCATCCACGCTCACTTAACCAGGGATTTGAAATTCTAGCCGTCTGACAGACGCTTTATACGCTCAGACAGAGGTTTATACGAACGAAATTCTAGCTGTGCAGGGCCTGTGAGGTCCCGAAGGGTTTGAACGATAGCTCTGATACCATGTGTAATACCCATAAATTGGAAAACAGGAAACATGTAAATACTCATAAACTGGAAAACAGGAAGCTTAAAAACTTAATTTTTGCACTTACCTGAACTGCTAGCTGATCCCGTGCAGTTGACGATACTGTTGATGTTGAGCTCCAATTACCCAGGGAGACCAATTCCGCCCAGCCTGATTGAGTAGAAGCTGGCTACTCAATCCAGCAAGCTTCTCACAGAAGCCCACTGTCCCCCGTGCCCAGAACCTCAGACGGACTAAAGCTCTTCCAATAGCAAATCTCTCTCACTGCTCAATTCCTCCTCTGGTTTCACTGCTGAATTCCCCCCCCCTAGTTCTCGGTTCATAAGTTCGGTTTTAACCACGGGCCTGGCGGTGGCCACCCTCCCGCATGCAACCACCGCCTTCCCCTGTCCCGACACGCCTTCTACGCATACGGCTCTCTCTCCCTGCTGTCATATGCGCTCTGATATGTATCTTATGGGAATTAAACGTCCCCCTTGAATAAGGGTCCTTGATTTATATCATTTAGTTTCATAAAGTTTAACTTATATTTTACAAAGTTTCATTTATAATTATATGTTATAAAGTTAATTTATATATTTTGTAAAATTTAATATATATATATATTTTATAAAGTTTAGAATTATATTTTATAAAGTTTAATAAATTTATATTTATAAAACTTAAATAAATTTATTATTTAAAATTCATCACATTTGTTTTATTATAAAGTTTGAAACTTTATATAGTGGATCAGTTTAGATGGGCCATTACATAGAAGATCTCCCGAAATGCCTTCCGAGGAGCAGTCGAAAGAGGATCCGTTGGTCATGCCTCTTCAACCAACGGAAGTGAAGAATTCTTCCTTAGGTCAGGAAGATTCTTAGGATGAGGAGGAGGAGCGAACAGAAGCACCTGCTGGCAGAGGAAGAACTAGCAGGGAACTTTGTCAGATTCTGCGTGATGCAGAGAACTTCATCGGTGAGCCAAGGAACAGTAAGAGGGAGCGAAAACAACCAGACAGATATCAGGCGTTAGTAGCTCAGGATGGGGAGCCTGCCAGTTTCAAAGAGGTAGCTCAGCATCAGGTTTGGCTAGATGCGATGGTGGAGGAGTATAACTCCATAATGGTGAACGATGTCTGGGAGGTGGTGTCAAGGCCTCAAGACAGATCTGTGGTAGGTTCAAGATGGATCTACAAGATCAAATATGCTGCGGACGACAATGTTGAGAAATACAAGGCTAGGTTTGTGGCTAAGGGGTATGCTCAAAAGGAAGGGATTGACTATGAGGAAACCTTCGCCCCGGTAGCCAGGTATACATCTATTAGGACCGTGATATCTCTTGCAGCCTAGATGGGATGGGAGATCCATCAAATGGATGTCAAGACAACATTTCTGAACGGGGTAATAGAAGAAGAGGTATACATTGAACAACCAAAGGGCTTTGAAACTCATGAGAAGAAGTCTCATGTATGCAGACTGAACTTAACCTTGTATGGGCTGAAGCAGGCACCGAGAGCGTGGCATGGTCGAATAGATGGCTACTTGCAGAAGATGGGGTTTGTGAAGAGTGATGCGAATTTGAATCTCAACTATCTGGTCGTAGAGAACGAGCCACTTATCTTAGTATTATATGTGGATGATCTCTTTCTGACAGGATCATTCAGAATCATTGAGGACTGCAAGAAGAATCTAGCCATAGAATTCGATATGAAGGATATGGGACGAATGCACTACTTCCTACGGTTGGAAGTTTGGCAGCAGAAAGGAGAAATCTTCCTTGGGCAAGGGAGGTATGCTACAGAAATCCTGAAAAGGTTCGAGATGGGAGACTGGAGACATATGGCTACGCCAATGATCACCAACTGGAAGAAGATTGATGCATCAGAAGACAAGGATGTTGATCCCACCCTATACCGATAGCTCATAGGGTCCCTGATGTATCTGGTCAATACCAGGCCAGATATTTGCTATGCTGTCAACACCCTCAGTTAGTTCATGGTGGAACCAAAGAGGGCATGCTGGGCAGCAGTCAAACACGTTCTCAGGTTTTTACAGGGAACAGTTGATTATGGGCTCTTATACACCAAGGGGAAGGATATCAAGTTGAATGGATTTACTGATGTAGATTGGGCAGGAAGTTCATTGGATCGGAAAAGTACCTCTGGGTACTGTTTCAACATTGGATCAGGAATGACCTCTTGGTGCAGTAGGAAACAAAAGTCCATGGCTCTGAGCTCATCTGAGGCAGAATATATGGCAACAAGCACAACTTCGTGTGAGGCCATATGGCTTAGAAAACTGCTGGTGAAACTATTCAGAAGGAAAATGGAGGCGACTAGGATCATGTGTGATAATCGGAGTTGCATCAAACTCTCTGAGAATCTAGTATTTCATGATAGGTCGAAGCATATTGATATCCGATGTCACTTTGTCAGAGACTGTGTCCAATGAGGAGTTGTATAATTGAGTTACACTCCTACAGGAGAACAAGTGGCAGATATCCTCACCAAGGCCCTTGGAAAGTCAAAATTTGACTATTTCAGGGAAAAGATGGGGATGATAAACAACCCCTTTCAGAAGTAGTGTGTTAGTAGCATGAATGAAGAGGGAGTTGCAGTGC
Source organism: Pinus tabuliformis (assembly GCA_031772625.1). Lineage (NCBI taxonomy): Eukaryota > Viridiplantae > Streptophyta > Pinopsida > Pinales > Pinaceae > Pinus > Pinus tabuliformis. The sequence goes on along the minus strand of CM062816.1, from coordinate 901,706,014 downwards.
AGATGCAGTGTTGGGAGAAAGGACCAGCAACATCACAGATGCAGAGGGAGTTGCAGTGCGGATGCAGTGTTGGGAGAAAGGACTAGCAACAACACGGATGCAGAGGGAGTTGTCGTACAGATGCAGCAGTCGCAGTAGTAGAGCCATGGGCAGCAATATAGGATGCAACAATGCAGAGGATGTTGGGCAGGGAGGCTTAACATCAACACAGGGCCGATGCGGGATGATCAGGGTGATACTCAGTGAGGAGTATTACTAGAGCACAGTCCATGCTAAGAGGGAGTGTTGATTTGGGGTAGCATCGAATGTGCTCTAGCCATGAAAATTGGTGGAGAGGCTAAAACACATGAGATCTCCAATACCCAAAAAGGGTTTGGGTAGATTCTAAACAGTTCAAGAGATATTAAAATAATTAATATTTTAATGGAGTCTGTAAGTCTAAACTTAGGGAAAATAAAATATTAATGGGAATTAATATGACACTGTGTTAGAATGGTCCAAAAGACATGGATCAAGCTAGATTTAATCTTAGTCGTTGATTAGGGACTTAATCTCCGTCGTTGATATGTCAACAGGAAAAGTATAAAAGGAGGCTGGAGGGTCACTTGGAGGATACACTGAGGGAGACCAGTCACTTCAATTTCTGGAGTGGGGTTAGTTGAGAAATTGAACTAGTGGTCTGGAGAGCAGTCAAGAGGCAGCAAGTACGGAACAGAGAGACGGGAGATCAGCACAGAGGCAGAGGAGACAGACGCAGGGCCAGAGGAAGCCATGCAGAGGCAGCAGAGACTGTGCAGAGCCAACAAGGCTTGTGTACACAGGAAGCCAAAGAGGCTGCGTAGAGCCTCAGTAGGCTGTTGCAGAGGGTTTCAGTCTAACGCAGAGGGTTTCAGGTTGACGCAGAGGGTTTCAGGCCTACGTTGGATTCAAAAGAAGTGCTGGAAAATTTGTCTATCTGTGGGTAAGCCAGTTTGGCACCTTGTTGTACTAGAAAATTGCTGAATAATAAAATTCTCTCTTGCTGCACCAGTTTTCCCACATTGGGTTTTTCCCGGGACATTAGTCCAAAATAATTGTGTCAATGTGTTGATTCTTGTGCATATGTTTGTTTTTGTATTACAGTGTGATATCTGCAGCAATATTTATTTTAATGTTTATTGAAGTAATTTTATGAATAAATTATGGTGAAATAAGTAGGAAAAATAAATTAGTTGTTGCAGTGATAGAATTTTCACAAAGAAACACTGTTTTACTTGCTGGCTGACCTTGACAAATTGTCAAGAAATACAAATAAATTCATATCTCCATGAATACATGTCGAAATCAGATGATCGTTAGGTCAATCCTACACCTCTCGATGAGAGGAATCCAAGAAAAATATCAACTGCCATAAATGAGGTGACCCACATGGAGTTTGGTCCTAGTTTCCAATTTTAACACTCCCTCTCAACTAGGGAGAACTCTATCTGCTAATCCATCTGTCTGTCAGTACTATCTTTGCGATCAAATGCACTTCCCTGCACTGCTTTGCTCTGCTGAACTATGAAGAAGAAGAAATGATCGAGAATGTATCATACCATCCTCTACTGACCCGAAGTCAGTCCCAGATAAAAGAGAGTGTCTAATAGCACTCTTACTGATCCGAAATCAGTTCCAAATAAAGAGAGTGTCTCATACCACTCTTACTGACCTGAAGTCAGTTCCAAAAGAGAGTGAGTTATATCACTCTTACTGACCTGAAGTTAGTTCCAATTGATCCCAGATCAATGTCATCCTAGCATAGGGAGTACGGTAGATACACGATGCGTCCATCGGTACTACTATGGTCCCTATCCTCATTTCCCTACTCATTGGCCAGATGAGAGGTACTTCCCATGAGTCCCAGACTGCATGGGTAGGATGTCTCGGCAGGAGAAGGATGAACCACTCATCCTGCCTACATGTCACCACAGGGTATCACAGGGGAAGGTTGAATCATTCACCCTGTACATAGCGCACCACTAGGGGAGGGTGAGTCACCCTATGGTCGCTCGTCGCTCCAAGAAGTACCCCAAGCCCCCCGGAGCTCCCAGAGCTCAATGTATGTATCATATAGGACCCTCATAAGAGGGTCTCTCCACGACTCCTAGTCGTTCTTTGAAAGTCGGGAATTTGATCTTTCCCAGGGGCTTCGTCAGAATGTTGGCGACCTGCTCATCAGTCCTAATATGATGGAGCCTTATTGCTCCTCGTTGTACCATATCCCGGATAAAGTGGTACCTGATATCGATGTGCTTGGAGCAATCATGAAATACGGGATTCTCTGATAAACAAATCCCACTCTGGTTGTCGCAGAGGATCACGGTAGTATCCAGCATATGTCCAAACAGCTCACTGAAGAGCTTCCTCAACCAGACAGCCTCATAGGATGCCATACTCGTAGCAATGTACTCTACCTCAATGGTGCTCAAAGCCACTGACTTCTGTTTCTTGCTCATTTAGGATATCGAAGCAGAACCCAAAGAGAAACAACACTCGAAAGTGCTCCTTCGGTCCACCACACTGCGTGCCCAATCAGCATTAGAATATCCATGTAGCCTTACATCTTCGGCAGTGTATCTCAACCCATGAGTGATTGTGCCCCGAAGATATCTCAGAAGATTCTTGGCACCAATCCAATGTGAGTGATGAGGCTCAACTAGATATTGGCTCAATGTGTTGACTGCAAAACATATATTCGGACACGAGTTCACCAAGAACATCAATGCTCCTATGAGTTGACGATACTCAGAAGCATTACCCAATATAGGTCTGGCAACACTACCGCATAACTTCTTGAAGTTAAGCTCCATTGGGGTAGTCACGGGCTTGCAGTTTACCATACCAAATCTCTCCAATATCTTCACCACATATTTTCCTTGAGGTAGGAAAATTTCTCCTGGCTTTTTCCAGACTTCTAGCCCTAGGAAATAGTGCATCAGTCCTAGGTCTTTCATCTCAAATTCAGAAGCCAACTCCCTCTTACATTTGTGAATGAGAGGGTCTGCACCTGTCAGAAAGAGGTCGTCAACATACAACACCAGTATGAGAGGCTTATCATCTTCAACCTTAAAGTAAAGGTTTGGATCGACTTCACTCCTAGTGAATCCCAGCTTCATCAAGTAGCTATCGATCCTCTCATACCAAGCTCAAGGTGCTTGCTTCAGCTCATAGAGAGCTTTCTTCAACCTGCATACATGAGATTCCTGATTATGAATCTCAAACCCCTCGGGTTGTTCCACATAGACTTCTTCTTTAATCAAACCATGCAAGAATGCGGTCTTGACATCCATCTGATGTAGGTTCCATCCTTGCAAAGCGGCAAGGGCTATGATCGAGTGGATGGTGGTGTATCAGGCAACAGGTGCAAATATCTCATCATAATCCACACCTTCCTTTTGAGAGAAGCCTCGAGAAACAAAGCGAGCCTTGTACTTTTCAACACTCCCATCAGCTCCATGCTTGATTTTGTAAAGCCATTTCAAGGTGACAACTGTTTTGTCCTGGGGTCTGGGAACCACATCCTAGACATTGTTCTTCATGATGGACTCGTATTCTTCATTCATAGCATCCTTCCATACTTGATGCTTCACGGCTTCTTCGAATGATGAAGGCTCATTTTGAATGATGGTGCTCATAATAGTCAAGTATCCCTAATACTTGGTCAGCTTCTTACTTTCACGGAAAGTCCCTCTGGGTGCAATATGTCTCTCGGCATCTTCAAGAGTCCCCCTAAGCCATGAGGGCCTCTTCCTAGAAGAGGAAGGCTCTTGCGGAGGGGGATCAATAGGATCCATAGGTTCTTCCACATTGGGCATCATCTCATCTTCCTTCTCATCTGGCTTCCTAGTGTTAGCTTCTTTAACTTTCCTAAGAATGGGAAGATTGTCAACCTTGCTAAAGGCCATATCTTCGTCAAAGGTGACATCATGACTTATCTCGACTTCCCTTTGACCAGCCACATAGATTCTATAGCCCTTAGAATTTTCGCTATAGCCCACAAAGATTCCCTTCTTTCCAGATGCACCCAATTTGCTTCTTTTCTCTTTCGGCACATGAAAATATACGAGACTTCCAAAAATTCTAAAATGAGAGACATCAAGTTTCTTACCAGTGAACATTTCTTTGGGAGTCTTGGAATCCAATGCTTGATGAGGGCATCGGTTTTGAACATATACGACGGTGTTCACAGCTTCGGCCCATAGAAACTTTGGAAGCCTTTGATCATGGAGCATGGCACAAATGGCTTCCACAATTGTACGATTCTTCCTTTCCGCCACACCATTTTGCTCAGGAGTGTATGGTGTTGTGGTCTCCCTCTTAATGCCAGCTTCTTTGCAAAAGTCATGGAACTCATTGGATTCATACTCGGTCCCATTATCAGTCCTTAAAATCTTGATCCTCTTCTCAGTTTGATTCTCGATCAAGGCTTTGAAGTGACGGAACCAGGAGAACACTTCATCCTTCTTTTTCAAGAAGTATATCCAAGTCTTGTGAGAATAATCATCTGTAAAAGTGAGATAATATAGATATCCTCCCAACAAGTTCACGAGCATCATACTAGATATGTCTTAGTGAACCAACTGCAAAATGTTAGAGGTCTTGCTATGGCTTGAGGGGAATGGTCCCCTTTTGAACTTTCCTTCAGCGCATCCCAGACATACACCTTCATGCTCTACTTTGAACTCGAGCATCCTTGTCACCATCTGTCTCGCAGCGGGTAGAGCCTTGTAATGAAGGTGGGCAAACCTTCGATGCCATACTTTAGACTGTAGAGTTGTGTCGCAAGACATGACTCCCAACGAACTTCCTCCAACTTGATGTAAAGAGTCAACTTGGAACCCAAGAGTGAAAGCATCTTTAAAACTCTTTTTCCACACATGTACCTTGCCATTGGTGAAGGCCACCTTGTAGCCTTTGTCTTCCAAGTGCCGAAATGGACACCAGGTTCTTCTTGAGATCAGGTACATATAAGACTTCTTGCAAATGAATTGTGTTACCCTGATTTAATTGATGAGTAACATTCCCTACACCCTTTACGGGATAGCTGGAATTGACTCCAAGAATAATCTCCAAGTTTGTCTCCTTTTCTATTAGATTGGAGAGAGCTTCCTTGTAACCAGTGAAGTGCCTTGAAGCACCACTATCAATAAGCCAATTGCCCAACGAAGTCGGAGGAGAGGTAGTGGAGAGGGCCGCTATCAGATAATATTCCTCTTGCTTATTGTTAACAACATTTGATTCATACTTGGAGTTCCTTGCTTTCTTGGAGGGTTGACCACTTCCTTGATTTCCTGCATTCCTCTTTCCTTTGCCATTGAACCTGCCATTCCTTTGATTGTGGTTGGAGTTGCCCTGGGAGTGATTTTGATCATCATCATGTGATGTGTCCTTTCTATTTGGACACTCCCTCACATAGTGGCCAAATTTATTGCAAGCGAAGCATCTTCCCTTCCTTCCACCCTTCGATCCGGTCTTTCCTTTGAAGTGACCTTTAGACCCAAAATTATTTCTCCTTTTGGCATGAGAGGAGAAAGCAGTGGGGTTGCCTTTGCTTGAAGGCATTTCTTGCTCCACCATCCTTGTCTCTTCTTGAATGCATCTCGACATCAATTCTTCAAATCCCAGAATTCGATCATTGTTGAGAAGAGTGGTTCTAAATATATACCATTTGGATGGGAGCCCTCCAAGGGTAGTGATAGTTAGTTCCCTGTCAGGAATGACTTCTCCAATTGATAGGAGATCATTCTTGATCTCAGTGATCCTTAAGAAGTAGGATTGAATATCTTCGTCCTTGCCCTTCTTAATATCCTTCAACTTATTTTTGAGGAACAAAACTTGATTTGCATCACTAACTTTAAACAAGCTTACCAGTCTATCGTAGATCTCCTTGGAGGTGTTCAACTCGGAAATGTAGGCCACCAGACGCTTGTCAATTGAGTCTCGGATGATCTTCTTCGCTTTGACTTCACCCTTAGTGTACTTGTTCCTTGTAGCAGCCGGTGCATTTGATGGAGGCTTCGAAATTCTGCCCCTCACATAGTCCAACACTTCTTGCTCTTCCAATGTCAGATCAAGAGACATTTTCCATCCGTGATAGTCAGACTTCTCACGGAGCTTGTCTTCGGCCGGGAAGTGTGATGAGGAACCCATGAAGCCTTTTTGATTTTTCCAACTATCTTCGATGATTGCTCTTTCTCTTGTTTGGGCTTTGTCTTCACCTCACCTCTGATACCATGTTAAATTATGGTATGTTCTATGCTTAAGAGCAATTTACTTCAAATCTAATATCAATTTCCAGTATTGCAATCACATCAACATGATAGTAAAATGCAGATAGAACATAAATGTAAACAACAGAAGACAAACCAAGACAAGAGACACAAGATGTGGCACTAGCCAGGGACAAACCCCAATGCGGGGAAACCCTTTGATCAATTCTTCTATATTCTTCAATAATTCAGCAGAGAGAGAGATAGTACAATATCACAAATCTGTGATTTTACAACAACAGCAATAAAACCCTAACCAGCAAAGTCAAAGCTGGTCAAACAGCTCCCAAATGACCTCAAGTCAACCTAGGAGAACTCGGCCTCCAACAGCAATAGTAAGCAGCCCAAAACAGTCAACGAAAGGTGGTCAAACAGCAGTCAACAGATCTGCAACTCTGCGGTCAGCCCTAACCAGTCAACGCTGGTCAAATCTGTGGTCAAACAGGTCAACGCTTGGCTGCCCAGCAATGCGGCTAGCCTAGGAGAGGCTGCCCAACCCAAAACCGCAGTCAAACCTCCTCTTCACTGGTCAACGCAGTCAAATGTAGCCCTGCTGCTCCACGCTCAACCCTAGGTCAACACTGCCCTAAAAACAGACCTGCGTCCTTCCTCCCACGTATGAGTGTCTTCCTCCTCCTATGCATACCCAAATAGACTAGGAGAGAGAGGAATGAGATGGTGAGATGAGTGTCATAATGCCTCAAGGTCTCCTCCTTTTATATGCCACGTTGAGGATAAACTGGGGGTGAGAAACACTGTTTTACTTGTTGGCCGACCTTGACAAATTGTCAAGAAATACAAATAAATTCATATCTCCATGAATACATGTCGGAATCGGATGATCGTTAGATCAATCCTACACCTCTCGATGAGAGGAATCCAAGAAAAATATCAGCTGCCATAAATGAGGTGACCCACATGTTGTTTGGCCCTAGTTGCCAATTTTAACAGTGGTTTAGCTCAGTGGTTCCACTTTTGATATGCAAGAGAAATGTAATAATTAAATATAACTAAAAATAAGGTATGATTAAAATCAGGCAGGGCATTGGTCAAATTGGGTTTCTTCCAAGGAAACTACTTTGGAAGTGTCTTTTATGGGCTTAAATGAGTCTGGGCAGTGAGTGCAATTATCTGCCAATGCTTAGCAAGCTTTACAACATCTGATTTCTATAGAAAACGAAGGAAAACATTCCATGTAACTTATTGCTCCGTCAACTTGGCTGTGTTGTTTGATGTTTAATAGCCATTTGGCTTGTGTTATTTTGCAAAACAGTTTTCTCTCTATTCCTGATGTAATCAGAACCCAGGAGCGAAATTAATTGAGTTCGATTTCTTACATACTCCTCAACTATTATTTCATTTGTTTAGCTAAATTAATCTGGGCACCAACTGGGATTCTCTGCCTCTGTTCTCCAAGCTCTTCAAAATTTATATTTCATAGAAACAGAACAAAAAGATTCTGGACAGTTTATTGCTATATTGGCTTGTTCTTTTTCATTGTTTGGTGTTTGTATTTCCTGCATTTGGCTTGTGTTTATATTGCATTTCAGCCTTATTTACATTCTGATGCCACACACTAAGTCACCGGATTCGCCGTATTTAATCTATAAAATTCGAAATTCGCCGTATTTAAAGCTCATTCGAATTTGTTCGTTCCAGTTTGGCGTATTTAATGGCGTATTCGAATTTTTGTCGAATAAATTCGACATTAAAATCGATGAAATTCGTTAATATGCGTTAAAATTCGTTTTTTTCGGGTATGTTTTGCTGTTTTAGGCTTTAGCTTAGGTTTACTGTTTACTGTTCTATTCGCTTTGATGGTTACATGGTACATCATATTTTGGTTGGTGATCAAATGGTATCTTTCAGAAATTTTCATTATTTCTTTGTCAATATGGTTGACTCATTAGAAATTTTCATGTGCTACATAACTTGCTGATTTTTCCTATACATTTCAAGCTTTTCATCGAATTATGCTTTGACTCCATTATTAATATGATTTCTAACAATAAGATAGTCTTTATAAGTGTATAAATCTGCCCTCTATCTTTAATATACATTTTTTTTTTCGAATTTCTATATGTCGAATTTTATGTCGAATTTTATCGACAAAATTTGAGTTGCCGAACTTTATTCGAATTTCAAGGTCCTCGAACTCGAACTCGAACTCGAACCTGGTGACTTAGGCCACACATTGTTGCCACTACCATGCTTTTACTCTTTAACTGATATGCATGGACTGCAGGCTAAGAGAATCTTAGAAGTTTCTTTCCTAGCAAACTCAAAGCTTGAGTATTGTCATCTTTGTAGGAAAATGTTGAAATTGGATTTGTATTAATCTGGTTAAGTGACCAAAAATTGTTCAATGGAACTGGAAGACAACTTAGCAGGTAAGGTACATCCAGTACGGGAGTGCATGATGCATCTCCCAGGAAAAATATATATAAACCAAGTATAATTGTAAAACAATAAAAAGGACGAAAACAAAAGAAAGAGAGACTAAAATATGTCATTACAATGGAAGGCAGCCTATTTTGGTGTGTAATTTGCAAAACCCAGCCCAGCTATTTGGGGCCTAGTAGTGGCTTCACCTAACTGGAATAAACTGAGACAAAGTGAGGCGAAGACTAGAGAACAGTTAGCCATCCTATATAACATTCTGGTCACCCATATCGTTGTGAAAAATGGTTCTAGCTGTAGAATAATCTTGTGGTGGAGAAGCCAGGCTTGTCTTCTCTCTGCTCTTCGGTAATCTGTTTCCCATGTTCCTGAATTTGTAGTCCTAGTAGTGCTGATGTTCTTTGCAGCTTTGGGATATGGATATTATGTTAATCATTTTAAGGCCACAAACTATTACAATGAGTCTAGTCAACCCAGAATATCATTACAAAAAAAATTATTAACATAATATTTGGAGTTTGAACTTCTCCCGAACTGTGATTTTAGGGCTGAATCGATCTGAGGGGCATTTTGCTTATCCTTTAGATAGATGTGGGCTGACTTTGTATGTAGTATTTTTGATGTTAATATGAGAAGCATTCTTTTAAAACAAAAATGTGGTTAATCATGAAAAGAAAGAACTATGATATTTGCTCCCTCTTTCTATGAGGTTTTGCTGTCTTTGTTTAAAACAATTTAGATGGTCTAGCTCTCAGTATTGGAAATATTTACTTCATTCTTTTGTCATATGCCAGGGAAAATTCGAACCATAGGTGTCTGAAATGTTCTTTATAGTTATTACTGGCAAAAAGATGAATAACTTTTCTAGTTTGATTAATATAACTTATTGATTTTCCTTGCACTTCTTTATGGACTGTCAGAATGGAATTGGCTCTTCCTTTTATTATATATCCAGTTTTTTCTGCAATAGATCTATTTGCAATTTATCGGGGGCTCAAATATATCCATCTCTCGACATTAAATAAGGTGAGGTCATTATCTATTATTTTGAAGTATTAGATCTCTGTTTTCTGTTCATGTATCTTTTGCGACATTGACTTTGCAAAGTATCTAATGTCAAATTGAGATGTTTATAGGAAAAGCATTTCATGATATCTTACCTTGCAACCAACTGCAGTCAGTAAGTAGGATAGTATAAAGAGTGGCAACTCATATGCAGGCCAGGCTTGAAATTATAGCAGATAAATGGGTTCATTCAAGGACTGTTCCATCTACTGCAGAAGTGAGTACTGCAGAAGGCATGCAATTATTTAGAACATCGGGTTAGTGGATAAAATATTTATCTTTATTGGTTATTATCTGGTTGCTGCACGTTAGTTGTTATTTCAAAGACAGATTCTTTGAAATTGCTTAGTTTCAAGTTTCCTATCTCAGAAGTGCTAGTCTGAGTATGAGTTGTTCTGAAGTGAGAAGTATATAGTTGTGATTGAGCTGACATTTTTAGTTTGAATATTAGGGAACAGGAAATGGCCAGTGAGAATTGGATTTGTAAATCTAAGGGAGCAAAAGCCAGAGGTTATGGTATATATTATGCAGTCTGTGAGGAATGAAGATAGATACTTTCTCTGCTTGGAGTCTTGTTATGGTTTGATAAGGAAGCCAAAGGTCCCATCTATGAAATTCCTTGACTGCCTTTTTTTAACGTAATAGTTGAAATTCTTTGGACATATTACATTCTGGGGTTTCCAATCTTAATTTTGTTCTATTGCAGATGGGATTATTGCTGTGTTTGCATGAAAATGCAGTTGCAGCAGACATTGTTAAGGGGGTACTCCAGGTATAGAGAGAACTTAGCATCTGTCCAGTTCAAATATATGTAGATTCCAAATTGCAGATATGGTTTGCATGGATTAATGTACAGTGATATCTGTGATTATATGCCTTTATTTCAAGTGTGCTGAAACAATAGTTTTGTCATTTGCAATAAATGTATATCACCATTGCCCAACGTAGTAGGTATAGCCAAGGGTTAAGGTTTTCGTAAATATTTGGGGACGTGATGTAGTCAGTGGAGCTTAAAAGTGTTGGAAACCGGGAGGTTTTTCATCTTATCATTAGATTTCGATTACATGATAATTACTTGTGAGTTTGTTTAACATTTTTATTATTATGTTTTCTTTCTTCATCAAGCAATTACCATAAAACATGAAGATCACAGAAGACAATAGAACACAAGATATAGGCTCCAAGCTAGGGAAAACCCCTCCAAGGGGAAAACCCAAAAAATTCTCTTCTTATAGAATCAAATCAAATGAGATATCCAAGACCCAAAACCACAGAAAACTTCCACCTCTAGATACCAAGTTAAGCATTTCTTCTTTCCAGCAGATCCATCAGCAAGAGAGCCAACAATAGGAGAAGTACCAAGGCAGATTTTCCACAAACCCTAGCTCAAGAAGAACTTCTTTCTTTCAAACTTCGGCCCTCCACCCCTTCTCTGCCTTCTCTTCGATATTTCAGATCACAAATCATCAAGTGTGTGTATCCAAATAATCTTCATCTTCCCACTATTTATATAGTTCAGACGGGTGTGAATAGATATGTCCATTGGGGCAAAACCGACTTGACATGTAGGCCAACTTGGCACCTAGAGGGGTTTCTGTCCCAAAATTACATTAAAAATTTCCCTTTCTTTTTCTTTTACAATAGGTCCAAAATAGGACTTTGACTCTTTGACTCAAAACCTAGAAGCATGAAGAACATGCTTTTCTAGAAAAATAATAATAATAATTTTTCTTTTTCTTTTCTTTTGTTTTTTACATAAAATACATAATGGTACAAATTATGAAGACCAAAACTAGTTACATTCTCCAACAAAAAGTTCATTGGAATGTGAGTCTTGACTGCAGGAATGTCTAAGTCTCTAAGATTCATATTCTCAGAATCAATTGGAAGGGATGATCGGTGTCTACTTCAATCTTGTTGCTCCTTTTCCTTTTCACATGCATCAAGCATGGCATATATTATCAAATTGGTGGGATGAATTTTGGGATTGGCTGAAGGTAGGGAAATATTTCAGTCAATGGTGGACATAAGGATGACATCAAATGGGCGGCAAGAAACAACATATAAACTAGAAAAAGCAAATTAAAACTATTCAGAGTGCCTTCATCCTGCTCTCCAAACCTTTGCCCTACTGTTTTAATCCTTTGTTTTATTTCCTTCTCCTAGTGCTGTGCTAATAGCCTGTCTTCATAAGTGGGTTGTGCTTTTAAGCTTTTCGTTTTCTGCATGTGGATGTTCTTGTAAGTTAGGTTAGGGTTACATTACAGTTTAAGTGTAAAATCTCTTTAAAAACATGCGTTATTTTTCATCGCTACTTGTTTACAACTCCCCTAGCTTGGCAAGGGCACCTCCTAGGTGACAATTGGATGATTAGGGAACATTGCAGAGTGTCATGGCATACTATGCAATTGCTTGCTATGGTTTTCCTTTGGAAAATATGGTGCACAACTTTTAAAGGAAACAATTCCCACCTGTGATTCTCAATTTTCCTTATTCTCCTAAGTTACAAAGATCACAAGTGGGGTGGAATCACCTCCTCGAGTGCTTGGTGTTTTGATGATTTTTTTCTAATATCCAACAAGGAATTCATCTTATGGTGCTGTAAAGTACGATATAGATGTAGCCTGTGGCCTGCCACCACTAGCAGGTACATGGACCAAGGTACAACACACCCTTCTTTTGTTTTATGCCGATCATCACAGCAATAAGATAACCCTGCTCAGACCTACCATCAACATATCCCATTAGAATGCTCCCAATTGATAATACAGGGCCCACTCTAGGTGCCTTCGATTTATTTATTTATTTAAATCAGCATCCTGCAACAAAAACATCTACAGGACCAATCTCTGAGAAGCCTACCAGTCCTCCATATAAAGGATCAATATTTATAGTTGTCTGAGAAAATGGTAAAAGAGTATCTCTTATGAGCACTTTGATTTTCTTACCAAGCACAATCAGGTTCTATTTTCAAGTACTGTAGCCTTAAACTAGATTGCAGTGCCATGTAGTACTTAAACTCAATTGCAGTCCCATGGCACTGCAAGGTAGCGATTCATTTCTATGGATCACTGTTGGTTTTTTGTTTATTTATTTATTTAATTTTAGCACCCAACCAAAAGGGTGGGTAAAAGTAACTACCTTAGAGACACACTCTGTCAAGTGTGATACTGGTGTATGTACGAAGTTCCTGTTCCAGCTTCTCAGATCCTTGCTTTCTTCTCTTGTACACTCCATCATACACCTGTGCTATAGATTCATCTTGTAGTGGTATATCAGTTCCTGTGTTCTAGACAGTTCATCTCATATGTGCTAGTAGACATTATTCCATGATGATTTCTTCCAGTTATCATGATTCCATGTGTTGCTTCTTAGATTAGAATGGTGTTGTAAGCATCCTGCGAGATAGATATGAACTTTTATTATATATAAGTAAAATTCTTACTTTCTTGCCTCGTCTAATCATGGGGGGACATAATTGTCCTCTAATAAATGTGTCTTGGCTTAGGCCACTAGGTACTACTAGGCATCAAGGTAGGTAGCGTAATCATATCACCTCCATACTTAAAAACTTTTTGCAAACTCCCTTACATTTCCATTTCATCCATATAAATTTACATTCCCCAACTTACAAATCGAATGTCACCATAAAGGTCTCAATAAAAAAGTCATAGTAAAAAATCATGCAAACCTCAGTTAAATCAAAGCCAAAATAAAGGGTTGAGAAGGAAGGAGAAAAATAAATGAAAGAAAAATGAGCACTATTTCAATAAAAGGCCCATTCCCTGGAGTCCTAGAATTGGATGCCCAACGAAAAAAATGCACTAAGAAACTAAAAAAAAAATATCGAAAAAAAGGAGAGAAAAAGTGTCGAAGTAGTAAAACTAAATAATAAAGGGCTCCCTCTCGAAGGTTTCTAGCAAATAAATGAAGACTCCAAGTCAAAAAGGACTAGTTGGATCAGAGACAAACCTAGTACATCACTTCATGACATTGAGGGTTATTTCACAAGCTTTCCCTAGTCCCCTTCCATAAAATAAATCACCCTTGTGATTTCCTAACCAAAGCAACTTAGGAAATACCTTATGTCTTATTCTAAAAACACATGTGAAGGGGGTAGGGTTGTACAACCATGGTTAACCCAGGGAAGTTGGTAAGATTAGCTTATGTTATTTTTGCTAAACTGAATTATCTATGTTTTGGTTCCTTACATCTTCTTTGGAGTTTGATTCATCATGATTGGGTCGACGTTGCACATTGGAATTTGTGCACACTGCCTTGCGATCCACGAATGCATGGGTGCCACATCATCAAGGTGCCCACATTAGTTTATGAAATTACATGGACTTTGTCCTACTTTGTATCATTGATATATAGCACATGTGAGGGGTGTCCCCCTTTCCTTGAGCCTATTTCACACTTGAAGCTTTTATTGATGTATTATTGAGCTAGTGTGTGTCACACACATGTGAACACTAGACTTCACTTGATATTTGTCACAGGTTTTTAGAGGTTTCTAGAGGGTTTCACATGACTTGTTTGACCAAGTAAACTTCACTAGATTTAGACTCTTCGTGAAAGGGGGTGTTACCCACCACCAGTGGGTGGCCCCATAGGAGAAATTTTCTCCTAGATTTTGTCTTTGGTAGCCAGCAACCCCTTGTAGCCATTTGATAGCTTTGATGTGCTACCGTTCTTCGTCACTTGAGCTAGCTATTGTGTGCCCTCTCTCATCTGTCATGATCGTATGTTTGAAGGTGAGCCATCCAATCTTGAAGGTATGTTTTTTCATTATGTAATTGGGAGTTTATGCTTGTTTTCCTCGGGCACACCTGGGCATGGAATGTTGGGTGACTTGGAAGAAGGGTGAACTTTAACTGCACTCTTGCTCCCTTACCTCAATTGGGGGGGGGGGGGTTAATCCTGTATCCTAGTCCCCTGTGATCTCCTTTATTGGTTATTAGCTTTAGGAATGGCACTACGTGGGAAACCTTGATATTTGTTGCATGGTCCCACATCCTTATACCATATATCTCACTCCCCACCACTCATTATAAGCCCTTCTCACCTTTTCCCTATTTGGGTCCACAAGGTGTTGGCCTCCCCTTCCGATTACCCACACCTTAGGTTGGGCTTGGAACGATGCCCCAAAGGTTGATGCAGCTAAAAAGAAAGATAAAAGCATAATTTGGCCACATATAATGGGAAATGTGCCACAAAATGCAAAAGATGTCCAGGATAATAAAATTTAGCATGTGGAAAAAAACTAAATGTGAGCTCTCCTATTATCATTCTGGCCATCACACTGGTTCCTAGGACCCCTATGAGTGCCCCTTTCATCATTAGGGAACCCACGAATGTCCCAACCCCTGGTGGGCGATGAATTGCCCCTCCTTTGAGCCCCGAGCAGTAAAATGAAGAAAAATCAATAAAAGGGAAAAAAATTGAAGAAGGGTGGAAAAACAAAGGTCTGGGTAACTCATGTACCATGATTTCTCCCTCCTACATTCATATACCCAAGGTGTGGGCTTTCCTCATCATAGTTACTCTTGTACCATGGCATGTGGCCTGGAGCCTCCCTTTGTCTCCACTTCGTTCCATCATTATTTCACATGACACCTACCTCTTGAAGGATGTACCTTGGACCTATCATTCCCTTAGAGGTTGAAACCACCTAATAGGGTCCTTCATTAACCTCTCCTTCCTAGGAATGTAACATTAGGACATGTTCAAAGCCCCAAATTTGGAGGGAAACCCATATTGAAGTGTCCACTTCTGCTCTTGATTAACAAGCTTATTTATTCAATTACACTAATTAATTATTGTATTGGAAGGTGAGGAGATGCATTGGATCTTATACAAGATTGCAGGTGGGTTTTCATCTTGGACTTGGCCTCTCGATACAGGATCCAAGCCCTCTAGAGGATCACAATGGAATTTGTAGGGTGAGCATTGAGAGGCATGGGCCTCCATCCATGTAGAACATTGATTGTCACATCCATGGGCTTCTTTAGCACCACCATTGGCTTGTTCGTGCCCTAGTTATTTAGAGATGATGATGCACTTGGACCACATTGCCCCAACTGGCTACACACTGCACCGGCACTTGGAAACTGTTCCAAGGCCTAGAGGAGGTTATGGTTTTCCTAGGGAAACATGAGAGGGCATGTGTCATATTCTAGCCCTCATTGATGGATCATCGACTTAATCTTGAGCCGCTTGGAGACCCATGAGACCCATTTGCAGTCCACAAAACCCAAATAGGGGTTGGGAGATGTTTTGCAGCATATGGAGGGCATCCCACTCTTCTTCATGATTTTTGAGGCCCCAACACACATTTTTAGCACGAGGCCTTAACGCTGCTCGACTAGGCCTCCATGCATGCATGACGTCAGCCTTGCATGGGCTTGAGAGGGGAATTCGATTTATTTTTTGAGCTATCATGGTTGGCTTGTAACCATGGGTGCGTTACTTAGCATCTTAGGCATTGGAGGGGCTTTGTCTTTTTGGTTTTTTGCTCTTAACACATGTATAAATAGATGAGACCTAGTCTCATTCTAAACCATCATCACTTGGATTTTCGGCCTCCTTGAGAGAATTCAAACCTGTAGTTGTGGATTGTTTTTGGAGATTTTGGATGAATTTTGATGTTTGGATAAATTCGCTATCTTTATTGGAGCTTCTTTTTGGCATTATTATGGATGGATATATTCTTCATTATCTCGTAAGTGCTATTTGATGTTGTATTTCTGATTTTGCTAATGTCTAATGCGTGGAATATTGTCTCATGGTTATTAATGTGCCCTAATTGATGGAATTGTCTAGAAATTGTAACTATTGGGGAAATTTTGCATGTATTATTCATAGCTAATGAATGAATGAATGTTCCTAAAGGATATATTGGATTTGCACAAACTAGTAGGCGTAGTGGATAGGCAAAAGTTAGAGGGCACAACAACACTAGGGACAAAGGCTCACTGTCACCACAGCCTAAGTCCTCTACTCTACTCGATTTTTCACCGATGGGAGGAGTCCCAGTATGACTCACTTGTGATAGATATGTGTCTATGGTAGGTATGAAGTGAGGGAAGGTGGTTCATTCAATGGAAAGATTCAACAAAAGTATGAGCTTTGGGAGAAGCTAGTAGGACTTTCCACGAAAAACCACTTTGAAGGAAGGCTACACGAGACCTAGGGTTGATATATGTAACAAGATGAGTTCATCAAAGGTCATGGTATACAAAAGAAAAGGTAATTAATGATTTACTCCAACGAGTATTAAGGCAAATGCCTTCAAAAGAAATCCCCAAGTTGTCTCCTAGATTTTGTCTTCAGCCGATAGCCAACAACCCCTTGCAGCCACCTGATAGCTTTGATGTGGTACCATTCTTCGACACCTGAGCCAGTTGTTGTGTACCCTCGCTCATCTTTCATGATCGTATGTTTGAACGTGGGCCATCCAATCCCAAAGGTATGATTTTTCATTATGTAATTGGGTGTTTAGGCTTTTGTTTTTCTTGGGCACACATGGGCATGGAATGTTGGGTGACTTCGAAGAAGGAAGGGCTTTGGTTATACTCTTGCTCCCTTACCACAACTAGGGGGGTTAATCTTGTATCCTAGTCCCGTGGGATCTCTTTTATTGGCTATTAGCTTTAGGAATGCCATTACATGGGAAACCCTAATTTTGTTTGTGTGGCCCTCCGTCCTGATACCATATATCTCACTCCCCTCCGCTCATTATAAGCCCTTCTCACATTTTCCCTATCTAGGTCCACATTTGTCCATTGGGTCCACAAGGTGTTAGCCTCCCCGTCCTCTTGTCCACACCTTGGGTCGGGCTTGCAACGATGCCGCAAAGGTTGTTGCAGCTAAAAAGAAAGATAAAAGCATAATTTGGTCACATACAATAGGAAATGTATTGCAAAATGCAAAAGATGGCCAGGACAATAAAATTTAGCATTTGGGCAAAAGCCAAACATGAACTCTCCCCCCTATCATTATGGCTATCACCCTGGTTACTAGGGTCCCTGTGAGTTCCCCTTTCATCATTAAGGAACCCATGAATGTCCCAACCCCTGGTGGACGATGAACTACCCCACCTTAAGGGGGTAATCACTGCAATATCTTACACATCATGCTCTCATCCCTTTGACCCCTGAGAAGTAAAATGAAGAAGGGTGGAAAAGCAAAAGTCAGGGTAACTCATGTGGCACGATTGCTCCCTCCTACATTCATATACCCAAGGTGTGGGCATTCTTCATCACAGCTACACTTGTACCATGGCATGTGGCCTGAAGGCTTCCCTTTGTCTCCACTCCATTTCATCATTATTTCACATGATACCTCCCTCTTGAAGGGTGTACCTTGGACCTGTCATTCTCTTAGAGGTTGAAACCACGTAACAAGGTCCTTCATTAACCTATCCTACCTTGGAAGGTAACATTCGGATATGTTCGAAGCCCCAAATTTGGAAGGGAAACCCATTATGAGGTGTCCACTTATGCCCTTGATTAGTAAGGTTATTTACTCAATTACACAAATGAATTATTGTATTGGAGGATGAGGAGACACATTGGATCTTATACAGGATTGTAGGTGGGTTTTCATGTTGGACTTGCCCTGCGTATATGGGATACAATCCTACAGAGGACCACAATGACATTTGTAGGGTGAGCGTTGAGAGCCATGGGCCTCCATCCATGCAGAGCATTGATTGCCACAACCATGGGCTTCTTCAACACCACCATTTGCTTGCTCATGCCCTTGTTATTCATTGATGATGATGCTCTTCGACCACATTGCCCTAGTCGACTGCACATTGCACCAACACTTGGTAGTTGTTTCAAGGCCCATAGGAGGTTATGTTTTTTCTAGGGAGACATGGGAGGGCATGTGTTATCTTCTAGCCCTCATTGATGGAGCATTGACTTGATCTTGAATCGCTTAGAGATCCATGAGACCCATTTGGAGCCCACAAAGCCCAAATAGGTGTTTTGCAGAATATGGAGGGCACCACCCTCTTCTTCATGATTTTTGAGACCCCCACACACATTTTTAGCACATGAGGCCTCAACGCTGCCGCTCTAAGCCTCCACAAATGCATGATGTCAACCTTGCAAGGGCTTGAGAGGGGAATTCAATTTGATTTTTTGAGCTAACATGGTTGGCTTGTAACCATGGTTGGGTTACTTATTATCATAGGCATTGGAGGGGCTTTGTCTTATAATTTTTGAACTCTTAGCACTTGTATAAATAGATGAGACCTACTCTTATCCCAAGCCATCATCACTGAGAATTCAGACTTGCAATTGTGGATTGTTTTTGGAGTTTTTGGATGGATTTTGATGTTTGGATAAATTCACTATCTTTATTGGAGCTTATTTTGGCATTATTATGGACGGATATATTCTTTGTTATCTTGTAAGTGCTATTTGATTTTGTATTTTTGATTTTACTAATGTCTAATGCATGGAATATTGTCTCATGGTTATTAATGTGCCATAATTGGTGAAATTGTCCAAAAATTGTAACTATTGGGGAAATTTTGCACGTATTTGTTATAGATAATGAATGCATGAATGTTCGTAGAGGATATATTGCATTTGCATCCTTGAAACTCCACTAATAAGTGTCATCGAAGTATACATATCTAAATTTGCCGTGTTGTTGCCTCCATTAGCGATATCGAAGCTGCTTCTTTAGGTCTCCTTTGGAGAGTGGTTTGCTAGAATTGAGATTTTCCTTGACTCCATTACATCCCAATGGTTAGGCACTGATCCTAAAGTCCTTGGTGATCACTTTGAACTCAAACATTATCCTTCTTTTCACCTTCCTTTCCTCATCCCTTTAAGGATAAGGAGGCCTCTCTAGGTCTTGGTGCGAAATTCTTTGGAGGGTGTTTTGAATTTCGTCTGGATAGAGCTCTTCCTTTGTGTCTTCTCTAGGCATCCTCAAATTTTGAGGGAATTCCCACAGTGGAATATCTATAAAATTGATGCCCTAGCCATCACATCAAGAGGGAACCCTAAAAGCTAATCTTTCAACTTGGGGATTTATTTTGAAGGCATTTGCTTTAGTACTTGTTGGAGTAAATCATTAATTTCCTTTTCTCTTGTCTACCTTGACCTTTGATGAACTCATATCTTGTTACATATATTAACCCTAGGTCTCTTGTAGCCTTCTTTCAAAGGTGTTTTTCGTGGAAAGTCTTACTCGCTTCTCCCAAAGCTCATACTTTTGTTGAATCTTTCCATTCAATGAACCACCTTCCCTCACTTCATACCTACCATAAAGACATATCTATCACAAGTGAGTCATGCTGAGACTCCTCTTATCGGTTAAAATCCAAAAAGAGTAGGGGACTTAGGTTGTGGTGAAAGTGAGCCCTTGTCCCTAGTGTTGTTATGCCCTCCAACTTTTGCCTATTCACTAGGCCTACTAGTTTGTGCAGTAACTACCAGTGGGCGACCCCATAGGAGAAATTTTCTCCTAGATTTTATCTTCATCCGGCAGCCAACAAACCCCTTGCAGCGACCTGATGGCTTTGATGTGCTACCGTTCTCCGCCACTTGAGCCAGTTGTTGTGTACCCTCGCTCATCTGTCATGATCTTCTGTTTGAAAATGGGCCATCCAAACCATGACCAGTGGAGAAATAGGGGTTTGGCGCAGTCATAGGGGACACGAGACATGTGTCTTGTGTTAGCCTCACTCTCATGTGATGGAAACAATTCTAAGTCCAAAATCATTAAATTAATTAAAATCAAGAAAGTTGGATTTAATCCTACCTTTCTAGATTGAGTTTGTTCCTCATGGTTGGGAGTTAGTTTAGGCCTAGTTGGTTGAGAGATTCTTTCCAACTAGTTAGGCTCCTAGATTAGTGTTTGGTTGAGATATTTTCTCAACCATAGTGTCCAAGATAGACATACTATCTTGAGACAAACTTGCTCATGTATTTATTTGTACTATTATCATTATTTGTACATTACATTGAGAGTGTGAGGAATATAATACAATGAGGCTCTGGCCTTTTTCGCCATGTCTGGTTTGTGTATATTTCTACTGTTTATTTTATTAATGTTTTATTAGTTGACTAAATTTCTTCATGTGGTATCAGAGCCATGGTGAGATTTGTGAGAGCCAAGCATGAGCTTAAGGTTTGAGAGTCGAATATTTTATGTTTGGAATTAAATAGAGAGTTGCGCTGTTGTTAATGAACATCAATGAGGAATCTATGCGCTGGTGATGAATCTGCCTTTCGGAATAAGTGATGCTTATGATACTTTGGATCGTGGATCGAAGAAAGGAATGGCAACAATTCATTGTGGAAAGGATGATAAAGCTTGAAGATTTGTTGAGCACGAAGCCGCAACACCCAAGCAGTCATCGACTGAATCTCCCAAAGCAGCTCCACCGGCCGCAACAATATGTGTGATGCTCCTGGTTGGCCCTCTACTAGGTACCCTGTAAAATCTATTTCGAAGTAACAAAATACATCCCATCATCTCTTTAAATAGCTAAAGTAATAGACTTATGGCTCTATTTACATGGTTTCATTAACTTGTGTTAGAGTTTTATCTTGTTGTGGACTACCCTTTTTTAAATATCTAAACCTATGGGTTTGATCAGAGTAGAAACTTTGCATAAGTAGTTGATACATCCAGTGAGGGTACGGGGTCCATGATGCCTCTGAATATTGTATGAGAACCAAGATCAATACATTATTGTGTTTATCCCTACAAATTGTTGAGGTATCAGTGTGCCAATCCAATAATATTTGCGGCCCAATAAAGCTCTGGAGCATCTCTTCACATAGTTGGAATATGTTGAACTCATATTAGTGATATGAGCCGTGTCGTTAAGTATCGCTTGGCTACTGGTTCCGTCTTTTGAAGCCTACAAGAATTCGAGAACCTCTGGCCTTCAATGCAAGCGGACAACATCGCTGCCAGATGCTCTAGATTAATAGTTGTTCTAGATTTTGCAAGCGGAATGTCTTTTGGGACGTTGGATTAGATCCTCGGAATATTGACAACAATTAGAGCCATGGCAGCCATCCTATACATGTGATCAACAATAGATTCAGGATCCTTTATTCCACGGTAAACCCAACCAGTTCGTTTTGTAGAATGAGAAAATCAATGGCCGAGGAGTTCACAAGTTAGAGTTTACATCTGATAAGTGTTATTTTTTTAGAGATTTATAGGGTCTTGTGATTGGTATAGGTTCATGACAGGGATGAACCATTGTCCAAGATCATAGATTGGAAGATGATAATTGTTCCATGTCTACGGATCTACTGTGTGAAAACGAATGCAGGAAAGCATAAATACAGTTCTTGATTTTCTCAACGTCCTCCATGATTCATGCCAATCCTGGTCAAACTCTGCTGAACAATTTCCACAATTCCTCAGTTTCAATAATAATCATACAATTTCCATGAATTCCTCTGTCCAACTGTAGTGCCATTTGTTGTGCATAGAATGAATATTTGTGTGAAACTTACAGGGAGTTGCTGAGAGAACCTGTTACTTGTGATTTATCACTGTTGGATTGAGCTTGTGAAGCTGCAACTCAAGCACGGAATCGATTTGTCGTAGGTTTGCTACACTACCACATGATTGAATCATGCAAATTATTTTACAAAGGTACCCACAAAGTTTGGCTCACGTACCTCATAAATTATGCATAGTGCCCACAAATTACTTTTTTGGAGAGATAAGTGAAAAGGAAGCTCATTGTTGAAGTTAAAGTTCAAATAGTTTCTTGGGGACAATTTGCTTCCAGAGTTTACGAGCGTGGGATTCTCATTGCTTGAGAAATTTCATTCACGATGTTGTGAAGGTGAAGGTTGATGTACTTCAATATTTAATAAAGACATATTTTTTGTGCTGTTGATGTGTCTTAGATCCGCTCAAAATTGAATAAGGGGATCTCAGGTACACCATGAGTACGTTTATGATGGCGCATGATTCCTGATGTTGCTTATTTTTTGTGTCTACTTTTGACACTCTCTTTGTAAAATGATACACATGGAGCACACAACAAGTTAAATAATTGTATGCACATAATAAATTCTCTTCAAACTCATGTAATCAAGCGTACATAAGAAAAGTACAAGCAATTCAGAAGCCGCAACACATAATCAACATCAACAAAGCAATTCAACATCATTCACTCAAGGCAAATCAAGTTAATGAAGCTAAAAACTCAAGCATTCCAAGGCAAAGTCTACATCAACATTCAACCACAATTAGTCAATGTGTAACTTGCAAATAAATTT
Organism: Pinus tabuliformis; assembly: GCA_031772625.1. Classification (NCBI taxonomy): domain Eukaryota; kingdom Viridiplantae; phylum Streptophyta; class Pinopsida; order Pinales; family Pinaceae; genus Pinus; species Pinus tabuliformis. The sequence continues at coordinate 901,682,976 of CM062816.1, read as the reverse complement.
ATTTTTTGTAACTTGTAAACAAATTCAAATAAAATTGAGTTGAATTGTAAGGGTGCATTCTTGGTTGACACTGACACCCAAGCTTTGAATTGATTGGGAGTCAATTAAGTCCAGTGAGTCCATTGTTTTCAACTAAGTCAATGCTCTTCCACTGAGTCAATTAAGTGAGTCAATTTTCTTCAAGTGAGTCAATATCTTTTGAACTTGTCATTGTAAACATTGGGTGCATTTTCGGTGGTATTCGACACCCTCATCCTAGTACAAAATTCAAGCGAGCATGAGTTCAACCATTCCATTAATAAACTAAATCAGACACACAAGTTCAAGAATTCAAGTGAGCGAGATCTTCAAATCCTGCAAGTGTTACAAGCAACCATCAAGCAAAATCAAGCAAGCAAGCGAGCTAGTACAAGCGAGCTTGTATAAACTCATAATGGGTAAAGGAGGAAAACGTCTTCAAAGTGCAGAATTGGAGATTAAAGATTTGAAAGATTGCAACCAAGAGTTACAGAACAAAGTTGAAATACTGAAATGGAAGTTGAAGCAAAATCAAACCTTAATCAATCAAATGACAAACACATTAGAAGCAACGAAAGACTTTCAAATTGAGCTCAAAATGAAAGAAAAACTCATTCATGCACTCCAAATTAAGTTAAGTGAAAAACAAGATTTACTTGATGCACAATGTGTAGAGAAGATAGATGCAAGTTGTGACACAGAAGACCTCATCACAACAACAAATGAAAGTTGTGATACAAGTGATCTTATTTAGCATCTTAATGAAGGTTGCAACACAGATGATCTAATCAAGCAAGTTGATATAAGTTGTGACACATATGAACTAATCAAACAGGTTGATGTCAGTTGCGACACAAGTGATCTTATCCAACCAGTTGTACTACTTAATGATGCAACAAGTAGTACCAAAGACCAAATTGATCAGTTTGATGCAGCATGTCAAACAGATGCATTGTTAATGCTTGATGCCCAGTGTGACACAGAAGGTTTAATAAATCAAGGACATAATGTTAGCAGCAGCAACAAGTATGAAGAACAACAACAGGATAGTCTTTCCAAGAAAGTGATCAAACCTTGGGAAGAAATCTCCTTCAATAAAGATCGACATGGCCTAGGATACAACAAAGAAAACACTTTGTTTGTTCCAGATTTCTCAAAGCCAGTTCAGTTTGTAAGTGCTGGTTTTCTAGATAGTGATCAGGATATGGTTAAGTGTAACCATTGTAAACGAAATGGCTATATGGAGAGTATATGCTTTGACCTCCATCATTGTCACCATTGTGTCAAGAAAAATCGTTCATCCGAAAGATGCTGCAAGCGAAATCAACCACCCAGAGTGAAGATCAATTACGCATGGATTGATCCTTGGAGGTGGTCATCTACAGTCAAACAATTGTCTATTTGTTATTGAAGGATTCAGTCTCACATGAAGACCAATTCTATAGTGAAATGAAGATGGTGAAACTCTCCTACACCTGACGAGGGGGAGTTCAGAAATCAAGTGCAAATAATTGTCTCTCCTTTCAGATGACAAAGGGGGGAAATGATAATGGAATTGAAGGTGGTTGTCAGACTGAAAGTCTTGACAACATTAGAAAAAGTAGCTAGTGGGAAGTCTTCATCAAATCAGCCAGTGGGCATCCTCATCAACCAGTGGGCATCGACAAAGCATCCAGTGGGCATCATTAACAAATTCGCCAGTGGGTGATCAACAATTTTTGCCATCATCAACATCAAGTAGCCAGTGGGCAGTTTCACATCAACAAATTCGCCAGTGGGCGTTCAACAACAAAAGCAACAGTGAGCAGTTTTCAACAAACAACAGTGAGCAGTTTTGACATCAGCAAATTCACCAGTGGGCGTTCTCAATATTTTGTCAGTGGACAAAGCAAATTCGCCAGTTGGCGTCATCAACATTGTGTCAGCGGAGAAAGGATGCTGATTGAAAGCAAAGGAAAGATGGATCCTTTTGCAGTTTGGTACGAGATGGAGTCGTCAAGTAAAATCCAGAGATGAATCAGACTTGTAGTTGATTCATGTTCTCTTCAGATTGGAGTTTTTTTTTTCAGCATCCATCTTTGGCGGTTTTTTCAAGCAATGTTTTTGAGGATCAATACATTTAGCATGAGAACTTGGAAGATGGTTCTTAGTTCTTATTTTGGACTTATCATTGGGGGGGGGGATGTTAGCCTCACTCTCATGTGATGGAAACAATTCTAAGTCCAAAATAATTAAATTAATTAAAATCAAGAAAGTTGGATTTAATCCTAGCTTTCTAGATTGAGTTTGTTCCTCATGGTTAGGAGTCAATTGAGGCCTAGTTGGTTGAGAGATTCTCTCCAACTAGTTAGGCTCCTAGATCAGTGTTTGGTTGAGATATTTTCTCAACCACAGTGTCCAAGATAGACGTACTATCTTGAGACAAACTTGCTCATGTATTTATTTGTACTATTATCATTATTTGTACACTACATTGAGAGTGTGAGGAATATAATACAATGAGGCTTTGGCCTTTTCCACCATGTTTGGTTTGTGTATATTTCTACTGTTTATTTTATTAATGTTTTATTAGTTGATTAAATTCCTTCATCTTGTTCCTATACGACATCAATGATATATCCTTTTGGCGACTCCATTGGAAGAACAAAGCCCTTCTTTTTCATTGAGCTTCAAGGTCAATGCTTGTAGGCTGAAGTGAGCATCTGTCAAGGCATCTTTGAATTCATCCTTGTGACTCCTACATAGTTGACATGTGTAAGCTAATAGGGTATCTTTCTTTGATGAAATCCTTGCCTTTGACATCGTTGGCATCCCTCGACACCCTAATCATGTCACCTAGACTATCATACACGGGGTACCCAAGTTTGATGGTGATCCGCTTTCTGCAATTAATCATGTGGCAAGATTGGCTGCATATACCTCAACGGTTGAGGTGGTTCATCACGATGTCCTTATAATGTTGTTCATGATATCTCTCCATGGTCATCATTCATGGTTATATAACTGCAAGCCTAAGAGCATCTCGTCAATTGAAGCCTTCTTTCTTTGATAACTTTCTCGAGCATTTCCAAGTTAGGGAACATGCTTTCCAAGCATTAGAGATTCAAGAAGAAGCCTTCGTCGAGCATGAGGAAGATCTTGGGAAATATGACCTCGCTACCCCCTCAGAAATTGACATTAATGATTACTTGCGTATTGAGGAAGGGAAGTGGGAGATTGATGATCATTGATTTGATAAAGACCCTATTTATGATACTGATGATGATACTGATATGACATTTGTCTTGCCTTATTCCTCATATCAAAATGGGGTAACCATTTTCCAACCATATGTTGGGAATGGTGGGCCCATGATGGTTTTCCCTTTTTAGTATAGTCCTCGTGATGAGTATCATAATCATTGTGATCTTCCTTGCCAACTATCTCCTTTTCCTTCCCATCATAATCTTATGATAACCATGAAGCATGACTTCTTTAAGAAGGATGATGAGGAGGATGATATGCTTGAGGTGGCCCTTCATCAAAGGTTCATGGGCTTGGTTGTAGATATCTCTATCTTTTGGCTTCGACAGAGGATCCAAAGTTGCATCCATTTCCCTTCCCTCGGTCACTTTATTTTCCCACCTCCCGCCCTTGTGATCCTACATGAATCTTCTTGTCTTTGCTTTGGGATTTATTGCACGAGTAATCATAGGGGTAGGTGTTCTCATATTGATCTACTAATATGTAGGTTGCATTTGATTTATGATAACACTTAGCATTTGCATAATGTAGCATTTTAGAGTAGGATGCATTGCATATTGATTTTGCATAGCTAATATCATCATATTATATTCTCATGCTACATTAGATGCATTTAGATTAGCCTTGCATTTAGAATAAATTTTATTTCTTGTTTGATTTTTATTATCTAATGAAATCATGGGTGATCAAAGTATGCCTTGGACACATGCTTCCTTTGTTTGCTTGTCTGTGATGTGCAGGTCATAGGTCTACGGTCCCAAGAGATTGCTGGTGTTCTCATGACCTCCCCGTTCAAGTACATGATTCGCGCACTCTATTGAGAGTTCATGTCGCAGTTGGAGCTAGATGTTACCCACCACCAGTGGGTGTCCCCATAGGATAAATTTTCTCCTAGATTTTGTCTTCAGCCGACAACCAACAACCCCTTGTAGCCACCTGATAGCTTTGGTGTGCTATCATTCTCCGCCACCTAAGCCAGTTGTTGTGTACCTTCGCTCATCTGTCATGATCGCATGTTTGCAGGTGGGCCATCCAATCTCGAAGGTATGATTTTTCATTATGTAATTGGGTGTTTATGCTTGTTTTTCTTGGGCACACTTCGGCATGGAATGTTGGGTGACTTGAAGAAGGAAGGGCTTTGACTGTACTCTTGCTCCCTTACCTCAACCTGGGGGGGGGGGTTAATCATATATCTTAGTCCCGTGGGATCTCCTTTATTGGCTATTAGCTTTAGGAATGGCACTACATGGGAAACCCTGATTTTGGTTGCGTGGTACGCTCCCAATACCATATATCTCACTCCCCTCTGCTCATTATAAGCCTTCTCACATTTTTCCTATCTAGGTCCACATTTGTCCATTGGGTCCACAAGGTGTTAGCCTCCCCTTCCCCTTGTCCACTCCTTGGGTCGGGCCTGGAATGATGCCCTAGAGGTTGATGCAACTAAAAAGAAAGATAAAAGCATAATTTGGCCACATACAACAGGAAATGTACCGCAAAATGCAAAAGATGGCTAGGACAATAAAATTTAGCATGTGGGCAAAAGCCAAACATGAGCTCTTGCCCCTATCATTATGGCCATCACCTTGGTTCCTAAGGCCCTTACGAGTGCCCCTTTCATCATTAAGGAACCGATGAATGCCCCCAACCCCTGGTGGGAGATTAATGCCCCACCTTAAGGGTGTAATCACTACTATATCTTACACATCATGCTCTCATCCCTTTGACCCCTGAGCAGTAAACTGAAGAAAATTCAATAAAAGGAAAAAAGCAAATGAAGAAGGGTGGAAAAACAAAGGCCAAGGTAACTCATGTACCACGATTGCCTTCTCCTACATTCATATACCTAGGGTGTGGGCTTTCCCCATCACAACTACCCTTGTACCATGGCATGTGGCCTAGAGCCTTCCCTTTGTCTCCACTCTATTCCATCATTATTTCACATGACACCTGTCTCTTGAAGGGTGTACCTTGGACCTATCATTCCCTTCGAGGTTGAAACCATCTAATATGGTCCTTCATTAACCTCGCCTATGTGGGAAGGTAACATTAGGACATGTTCAAAGCCCCAAATTTGGAAGGGAAACCCATTATGAAGTGTCCACTTCTGCCCTTGATTGGCAAGCATATTTACTCAATTACACTAATGAATTATTGTATTGAAAGGTGAGGAGATGCATTGGATCTTATACAAGATTGCAGGTGGGTTTTCATCTTGGACTTGGCCTCCCTATACAGGATCTAAGCCCTCCGGAGGATCACAATGGCATTTTTAGGATGACCGTTGAGAGCCATGGGCCTCCATCCATGCAGAGCATTGATTGCCACATCCATGGGTTTCTTCAACACCACCATTTACTTGCTCGTGTCTGTTAGCTTCGCTATATAACATGGATTCTCCAAGGCCGGAGGCAAACTCGGTTCTTGGATGTGCTCAGAGAAAGCTTGTAATGGTCATCTTCATCTTCTCCTTTACCCCTTTCCCTCTCCCTTCATCCACATTTCCTACACTCTTTTGTTAAAAACCATATACGCTCCATTGTTCTTAATCCCTGAACGCTTAATCCCATACCCCATAACCCTGCGCCCATACAACCGCGCGCCCTCGCAGACCCTTCTGCTGCAGCCTTGGATGTTGACCTCCATCACCCTAATCCAACGACCCTCCCATCACGTCAAACAAACTGACCCACGCAATTAAATCCCGACTGTCCGATCCTCTACGCCGCGATCGGACGGCGTTCGCTCCTCCCGCGCCGCAAAGTGACAACCCATTAACGCGCGATGGAGAGCGGTTTCCGCTGCCACGCGTCACACTCTGAGTGGTATCGCGCGCCCTTGTACCTTTACCGTCCAACCCCCAACGCTGGTGCGATCAATACCGCCTATTGCCAAAATCGCCCTTCTCGCCCGATAAACTCCGCGCATCTTCGACGCTCGATGACCGTTGGATTCGTCTGCCCTAGATCTAATGGCCTGCATCCACTCCGCTTTCATATCTCCTGGTACTCCTTGCCAAGCAATCCTCGTCGTTGATCCGCCCAATCTAACGGCCGATATTACTCCTCCATCCGACCATCCCACCCGCTTTGCAGTCCATGTCCCTGCCCGCTCCGTGCACCCGAAGGACGAAGGTGACCAGTTTTCAGTGCCAGGCGCATTTCCTCCTCAACAACCGCATTCAACAGGCAGTATGGCCAAGGAGGAAAAGGACCGAGCATGAGTAAGTAGCTGCATTTAACAGTTATGGGACTTAGTGAATAAGGACACTACAGCCCCCTAAGAGGACAGCAGAGCACCCAAGAAGATCAAATTTATCCACTACAACAAGTAATCGCACCAGAGACTCCATCAGTCATTTAAAGCGGTTGGTGGTCAATTATGACCCCTCCATACTTAGAATGGTCGAGTGCCTTTGTAATGAAACTCTATATATACCCAGAAACAAGATGTAATCAGGGTTGATGGTTGTTTTGATGTAAGGTTCAACTTCTGGAGACTGTAATTACTTTGATACTTGTAGCATCTCATCTTCATTTTTAGCTAATACAAGCTTCTTTTGCTGTTAGTTGCTCACTTTCCATTTCTATTCTGTTCTAGGCTGTGCTTGATATGCGGTTTTTCCTGAACTCTTGATGTTTGGCATTAGAGGAGCTATCATCCTACCTCTGTGTTAAAGTCTTGTATGTATCAGTGAATGAGTTATTCAGGTTTCTTTTCACTTAGTGACAGAGAGCTGTCATCCTGTCTGTACACTAGGGAATTAGATTTGCAGACCTCTTTACTGGTTGCAGCCGGCCATCACAAGGTCTTGTGCATCTGCTGGTGTGGTCAGTGTTCTCCATATTTACTCAATCTCTGAACTGTGAGTAATTGGTGGTTTAAAGCTTTGTAGTCTGGGGGTGTTCACACATGTCTGGGGTTAAGCATAGTAGAAGTGGTTACCTGGCTTGAACAAGCATCATCTCTCCCATTTATCCATTTGCAACAATAAGTTGAATTTGTAATGTTCCTGAGCATCTATGAGCTACAACCTAGGAGGGTTTCTTGGGGTGATAACATTAATTGGCGCCGTTTCCGGGGAGAGGAGATTGAAGCTCAGCTTCCCTGGGAGAACGACACAAATCCAACTTTGATGATAGACAAAGTCTGGACACATTTTTGGTTGTAATCATCTATCTGGCGACTCTACTGGAGGACCAACCTAGTGGTGACTCCACATTACAGTTCTGGCTCAGTTTGTGAGGCATACCCGGAGAAATCCTCAGAAATCACCAGCTGACCCAGTGCCTGACCCTGAGAAGATTGCTAAGCAAAGGAAAACATCATAGAAAGGAGCATCAGGATCAAGTAAGCCTAAGAAATCTTATGTATCTCTGCGGGAGAAGATTATGGCTGAGGATATACAGTTTAAAGATTTAGAGCCTAGCATTGTTAGTAAAGAAATACCTTCAGAGATTCATAAAGCTCCTGGTTCAGTCAGTTCCCCTTTGAATCTTAGTCCAAAGAAAGCCTCCCATATTGTCAATCATATTCCTTTGTGTCTGCCATCTATTTCATTGCTTCCTACTATTTAGCCTGCCAGTATCCTTCCACCTATCCCAGTCATGGCAGGTCAGCAAGCTCCCATGAAGATGGAAAGAATCATAGCTGCTAGGTATGGACCCTTGGTCTTCCCTGTTCCTTTGAATGCCATGCCTTTAGGTGAATACCAGAAATACATGCCAAAATTCACTGGTACAGAGGGAGTAACAGCTGAACAACACCTTGAGTCTTTTTATAGTTATTTTGATAACCTAGATATTAGTGAAGATGATGTGTGGATGAGAGTGTTTGTCCAGAGCCTTGATGGAGAGGCTAGAAAGTGGTTCAGAGAATTACCCCATAGGACATTGAAGCATTGGATGATGCATTCTTGAAGCAATGTGGGGATAAGAAAGACCTGCTCTATTACCATACAGAATTTGGAAACCTAAAGAGGGAGAATGGGGAATCACTGCTTGATTTTAATAAAAGATTTAACTGTATGTATAGTAAGATACCAGCTGAAGTAAAGCCTACCCCCACCTCTGCCAAACTCACCTATGCCAATGCTTTTGACTCTGATTTCTGCCTGCTTTTGAGAGAAAGAAGATGTGCCACTCTAGCTGAAATGCAGGATGCAGCTCTAGAGGTGGAATCTAATATCATGGCTGCAGAAAAGCTTAAAAGTCATGTTGATAGAAGGAGGCAGAGAGGTGAGGCTTCTTCTTCCTTTGCTTTATCTTCAGAACCCAAATTAGATAAAATGACTAAAATGATAGTCATTGGCTGCTGAGATATCTAAGCTAAAGGTTGAGCAGAGCTCTAGAAAAGCAAGGCTTCAAAACACATTTGCTCCAAAAAATCCAAATCCTTTTAGAAGAGCAAATGAACAATTGCAAATCATTCAAAGGGGTAAAGAAGCAAATGAAGAACAAAGGGTTAAAGCTCCTTTCCAAAATGTAGTCATGGAGGAGGAGCAGTTTGAAGAAGACGATGAGATTCATTGCATGGAAGATAAAGGCAGTGCTGCCTTTTTGACATTGACTGCATATGAAGAATCATTACTACAGGACCAAATCAGTCAAGAGTGGGACAGAGAGGCTGTTCTGCAAACTGGTGAACAACAAAGATACAATCTAAGGTCAAAAGCAAACAATGTCAAGGAGAACCCTGCCCAAAGAGTTGCTGTCCAAACAGAGCAATAGAATATCAGACAAAAGAAGCCAGCAGCTGATCTAGTCATCTTCAAAGCACCAGCTCAAGAGGTAAGAGGTCCTGATAAGTCCCTTTCCCCTTTCAATTTTGAATTAGAAGTCCAGAAGTTAAAAATATCTGTACCTTTGATAGAACTAGTAAAGAGTGAAGTTTTTAGAAAGCCTATCCTTGATGCTCTTGAGCTGAAAGCCTCACAAACCCCCACTGACTACGTCAATTTGCAAGATGATAAGCCTGCAGTTGTGCTTAGCCCAATGATCGAACCTACTGATAATAACTCCCCTTCATTCTATGTCTCCTTGACCATTCATGAGAAAATCTTCCACAGTTGCCTGCTAGACACAGGTGCCAGCCACAATTTGATGCCTAAAGCTGTCATGGAAGAGTTAGGCCTTGATATCACTAGAACATATCATGACTTATTCTCATTTGATTCAAGAAAGGTAAAATGCCTAGGATTAATCAAAGACCTGGCCATTACCCTCACTCAGTTGCCCATGAAGAGCATGATTATGGATATTGTGGTAGCAGATGTCCCTCCCAAGTTTGGCATGTTGTTGTCCAGAGGTTGGATCAAGAGACTAGGTGGGACACTACAGAATGATTTATCTTATGCCACTGTCCCAGTCTTTGGAGGGGAAAGCAGGAGACTGTACAGAGAAGCACAGCTGGCCTACATCATCAGTGATGAAAATAATCCTTCTAATCATCCCATATATGCTGTGGACACTGATTTCGGAGCTTGTATTCTCCAAATTGAAGAATCCTATAAGGCCTCAATGCAGATCAAGAAACCAGTAGTCCAGGCCGAGGAACAGCAAGGAAGTCTGGTTTGGGAGATGTTCTTCGATGGAGCATGTTCGAGGGAGACTGCAGGAGCAGGGGTGGTGCTGATATCTCTAGAACAAGAAAGCACACATCTGTCTTTTAAGCTGGCCTTTCAAGTTACCAACAATATAGCAGAGTATGAGGCTCTGATATTGGGTCTCAATGCAGCTAAAGACAGAGGAATCAGGAACATAAAGGTGTTTGGAGATGCTGATCTTATCATTCAGCAAGTGAATAAAACATTCCAAGCAAAGCACCCAAGGCTGAAAGCATATAGAGATGAGGTATGGAGACTTAAAGATTCTTTTGATAATTTTTGTATCTCATATATCCCTAGAGTAAAAAATCAGCTTGCTGATTCCCTTGCTGTGTCTGCTAGCATGTTTATCCCTCCCATGCCTCCCAGACTAGTTTATGAAGTTCAAATGAAATACAGACCATCCTTGCCTGATAATGTCCAGCATTGGAAAGTTTTTGAAGATGATGATGAAATAAATAGGTTCCTGCAAGTCATTGATGAATTCTCTGAAATGCAAATTGACCAAGAAAATGAAGCCTTGGAAGAAAATCCCCAATCCCAGCTTAGAAACAGAATTGGTAAAGATAGCATTGTCCAACTGCCCAGCAATCATATACCTAAGGGTCTGGTTCCATTAGAAAAGCTGTTTGACCAAAATGATGTGCCTTATAAGGCTGCCCAAAAAGAAGACCAATCTGCAGTCTGTAAGCATAATATAGGGAGTCCAGGACAACCAAGATATATAAATCTGTCCACCCGTCTATCTGTTGCCCAAAGTGCTGAATACTGCAATTTAATGAAGCAATTCGCTGATGTCTTTGCCTGGGAATATAGTGACCTGAAAACATATGACAAAAAGATCATCTAGCATAAAATTCCTTTAGAGAAAGACACCATCCCTTTCAAGCAGAAGCTGAGACCAATAAATCCTTTGCTCCTTCCTCTAATTGAAAAAGAAATCAAGAAATTATTGGCTGCCAAAATCATAGTCCCTCTTAGATATTCAAAATGGGTAGCCAATTTGGTAGTGGTGAGGAAGAAAAGTGGAGAAATCAGGCTCTGCGTTGATTTCAGAAACTTAAACAAATGTTCTAAAAAAGACAATTATCCTTTACCCAAGATGGAGCATTTGCTGCAGAAAGTCTCAGGAGCCAAAGTGATGTCTTTCCTGGATGGATTTTCAGGGTATAATCAGGTTGTTGTACATCCAGATGACCAAGAGAAGACTGCATTCACCACTCCTTGGGGCACTTTTATGTATTCCAAGATGCCTTTTGGGTTGATGAATGCTGGAGCCACCTTTCAGAGAGCTATGGACATAGCATTTGTGGGAGATTATGATAAGTTTGTCCTTATCTACCTAGACGATATAACAGTGTACTCCAGCAACCATCAAAACCATTTACAACATTTGAAGAAAGTGTTCCTGAAGTGCAGAAGGTTTGGGATTTCAGTCAATCCTAAAAAGTCACAGTTTGCTTTAGAAGAGGGCAAGCTGTTAGGACATGTTGTTTCTGCTGCAGGTGTCAAAATTGACCCAGAAAGAGTAAGAGCAATACAGACCTTGTCTGTCCCAAGATCAAAGAAAGACATCTAGTCCTTTCTGGGCAAGATAAATTTTGTAAGGAGGTTTATCCCAAGTTTTGCAGAACTTGTAAAGCATATTACCTCCATGTTGAGAAAGGGGTCGGAGATCAAATGGACTGATGCAGCAAGAAGATCCTTTGAGTCCATTAAGAAAGCTATTACGGAAGCTCCCACTTTAAGAAGTCCAGATTACAGCAAGGAGTTCCATATATTTTCATTTGCCTTTGAAGACACCCTTGTAGCAGTTTTATTGCAAGCAGATGAAGAAGGCTCAGAGCATCCAGTGGTTTTTTTAGCAAAACATTAAGGGATGTTGAGCTGAAGTATGATATCATTGAAAAACAAGCATATGCTCTTATCAAGTCTTTGAAAGCTTTCAGAATTTACATTATGCATTCCAAGATAATTGCATATGTACCCTCTGCTTCAATAAAAGATGTTCTAACGCAGCCTGATGCTGATGGAAGAAGGGCTAAATGGATTGCAAAGCTTATTGAATTTAACATAGAATTGAAGCCCACCAAACTGGTCAGAGGTCAGGGCCTTGCCAGACTGATGGTAGAAGAAAATTGCAGAACGCTGGACATAAATCTCATGAGCACGATTTCAGAGAATGGTAAGACAGAAGAAGAAACAGCTAAACCAGGGAAAAGTCACTCATTGGCAGAAAATTGAGCTTCTTGTGGTTGGTACTCTGCAAAAGCTCAATTTTTGCTGAAGCTAGAAATTCCTCCAGGCCTTAGTTCAAGCCAAGCCAGAACTATTAAGCTCAGAGCAGCCAAATATTGCATTCATGAAAACCTGCTCTACTGGAGGGACCCTTCTGGAGTTCTTTTGAGGTGTCTGGACAAAGAACAATCCATTGAAGTCATGCAACAGTTTCATTCCAGCCTGTGTGGAGGGCATCATTATTGGAAAACTACAGCTCACAAAATCCTCAGAGCTGGGTACTTTTGGCCCACCTTGTTTGTTGATGTCTTTTCATTTGTTAAATCATGTGATAGGTGCCAAAGATTTGAAGGGAAGCAGCAATTGAAGTCCCTGCCCTTAAAACCCATACATGCTAGTGGCCCTTTTCAGCAGTGGGGCTTGGATTTCATTGGAGAAATCAATCCACATTCCAGTGGCCAGCACAGATGGATATTAGTAGCCACAGATTACTTCACTAAATGGATTGAGGCCATCCCTACTAGAAAGGCTGACCATAATGTGGTCATGAAGTTTTTCACAGAGAATATCTTCACCAGATTTGGTTGTCCACATAAATTGATCACAGACAATGCAACAACCTTCAGGGCAAAAGAATTGGTGGACATGTGTGACTCAATGGGCATTAAGCTGGTTCATTCCACCTCATATTACCCTCAAGGCAATGGTCTAGTAGAATCTTCCAACAAAAGCCTGATAAGGATAATTAAAAAGCTGCTGGAAGACAACAAAAAGAATTGGGATTCTAAACTCAAGTATGCACTGTGGGTTGACAGAGTAACCACCAAGAAATCCACAGGGAATTCTCCTTTCAAGCTGGTATATGGCACTGAGGCTGTATTCCCAATTCAGTTAACCCTCCCTGTGACAAAATTCTTGCAAGAAGAGCAGGATGAGGAAGAAGACATGGCAAAAAGGATCACTGATTTAGCAGAGGTACATCAAATTAGAGAACAACTGGTTGAAAGGTCCGTGGCACACCAGAAGAAGATCAAGGAAGCCTTTGATAGAAGTACAAAAACAGATAACTTTCAGGTTGGGGACTTAGTTCTTAAGTGGGATGCACTGAAAGAGAAGAAAGGCAACCATGGGAAGTTTGATGCTTTTTGGACAGGGCCTTTTATCATTTCTCAGATCCAAGGAAACAATACTTTCATACTGCGAAGTATGGAAGGGAAGGCAGTTTTTGATGGCCCTGTTAATGGCCGATTTTTGAAAATTTATGTTATTTAGGGTCTTCGGCCTTAAAATTGTAAATATGTTATTTTATCAGTTTTAGTATAGGCTCAGTTAGACTCCATGCCCAATGGAACACTAGGAAATTTTGCTAATTTGGTTTTCATAGGAAAGGCAATGATCTGCAGTTCTTGAGACCTCACAGGGAGGATCTCATCCCCAGAAGGAGCCAGTGTTAGCTCCGCTATATAACATGGATTCTCCAGGGCCGGAGGCAAACTCAGTTCTTGGATGTGCTCAGAGAAAGCCTGTAATGGTCATCCTCATCTTCTCCTTTACCCCTTTCCCTCTCCCTTCATCCACATTTCCTACGCTCTTTTGTTAAAAACCATATATGCTCGATTGTTCCGTCCAATTTAACGGCCGATATTACTCCTCCATCCGACCGTCCCACGCGCCTTGCAGTCCACACCCCTACCCGCTCCGTGCACTCGAAGGACGAAGGTGACCAGTTTTCAGTGCCAGGCGCATTTCCTCCTCAACAACCGCATTCAACAGGCAGTATGGCCAAGGAGGAAAAGGACCGAGTATGAGTAAGTAGCTGCATTTAACAGTTATGGGACTTAGTGAATAAGGACGCTACAGCCGCCTGAGAGGACAGCAGAGCACCTGAGAAGATCAAATTTATCCACTACAGCAAGTAATCGCACCAGAGACTCCATCAGTCATTTAAAGTGGTTGGTGGTCAATTATGACCCCTCCATACTTAGAATGGCCGAGTGCTTTTGTAATGAAACTCTATATATACCCAGAAACAAGATGTAATCAGGGTTGATGGTTGTTGTTTTGATGTAAGGTTCAACTTCTGGAGACTGTAACTACTTTGATACTTGCAGCGTCTCGTCTTCATTTTCAGCTAATACAAGCTTCTTTTGCTGTTAGTTGCTCACTTTCCATTTCTATTCTGTTCCAGGCTGTGCCTGGTATGCGGTTTTTCCCGAACTCTAGATGTTTGGCATCAGAGGAGCTGTCATCCTACCTCTGTGTTAAAGTCTTGTATGTATCAGTGAATGAGTTATTCAGGTTTCTTTTCACTTAGTGACAAAGAGCTGTCATCCTGTCTGTACACTAGGGAATTAGATTTGCAGACCTCTTTATTGGTTGCAGCCAGCCATCACAAGGTCTTGTGCATCTGCTGGTGTGGTCAGTATTCTCCATATTCACCCAATCTCTGAACTGTGAGTAATTGGTGGTCTAAAGCCTTGTAGTCTGGGGGTGTTCACGCATGTCTGGGGTTAAGCATAGTAGAAGTGGTTACCTGGCTTGAACAAGCATCATCTCTCCCATTCATCCATTTGCAACAATAAGTTGAATTTGTAATGTTCTCGAGCATCTTTGAGCTACAACCTAGGAGAGTTTCTTGGGGTGATAACAGTGCCCCAGGTATTCAGAGATGATGATGCACTTGGACCACTTTGCCCTAACCGACTACCCATTGCATCGACACTTGGCAGTTGTTCCAAGGCCTAGAGGAGGTTATGGTTTTCCCAGGGAGACATGGGAGGGCATGTGTCATCTTCTAGCCCCCATTGATGGAGCATTGACTTGATCTTGAGCCACTTGGTGACCCATGAGACCCATTTGGAGCCCACAAAGCCCAAATAGGGGTCTGGAGATGTTTTGCAGCATATGGAGGGCGTACCCCTCTTCTTCATGATTTTTGAGCTCCCCCGCCCACACACATTTTTAGCACATGAGGCCTCAACGTTGCCCCTCTAGGCCTCCACGCATGCATGATGTTAGCCTTGTGTGGGCTTGAGAGGTGAATTCGATTTGATTTTTTGAGCTATCATGGTCGGCTTATAACCATGGGTGGGTTACTTAACATCTTAGGCATTGGAGGGGCTTTCTCTTTTAATTTTGAACTCTTAGCATGTGTATAAATAGATGAGACCTAGTTTCATCCTAAACCATCATCACTTGGATTTTCAGCCTCCTTGAGAGAATTCAGACCTGCAGTTGTGGATTGTTTTTGGAGATTTTGGATGAATTTTGAAGTTTGCATAAATTCCCTATCTTTATTAGCTTCTTTTTGGCGTTATTATGGATTGATATATTCTTCATTATCTTGTAACTATGTAAGTGCTATTTGATGTTGTATTTCTGATTTTACTAATGTCTAATGCATGGAATATTGTCTCATGGTTATTAATGTGCCCTAACTATTGAAATTGTCTAAAAATTGTAACTATTGGGGAAATTTTGCATGTATTATTCATAGATAATGAATGCATGAATGTTCCTAGGAGGTTATATTGCATTTGCATCCTTGAAACTCCACTAATAAGTGTTATTGAAGTATAAATATCTAAGTTGCTATGTAGTTGCCTCCATTAGGGATAGTGTTAAAATTGGCAACTAGGGCCAACCTCCATGTGGGTCTTCTTATTTATGGTAGCTGATATGTTTCTTGGATTCCTCTCATTGAGAGGTGTAGGATTGATCTAAAGATCATTCAATTCCGACAAGCATTCATGGAGATATGAATCTATTTGTGTTATGTGAAAATTCGTCAATGTCGGCCAGCAACCAAATTACCCCCACTTGTCCTCCACGTTTAAGTATAAATAGAGTTGCCTCGCAAGTCATTTTAGACACACCTCTTGTGATCTCTTCATCTCCACTTGTCTTTGGGTTTTTGGTGGGAGGAGAGATCTTAAGGTGATACACTGCCGTAAGAGGAGATGCCCTAGAAGCTGTCATGGAGAAGGCTCTACGTTGTCATGGAGAAGCTTAACACTATCATGGAGAAGCCTAACGCTGTCATAGGAGATGACCTTAACACAGTCATAAAGGAGGCTTTCATAGCACAATCCATGTGCCCTAAACGCAGACCCTAAGACGCTGCCATTAAATGTCCTAAACGCTGTCATCTAGACGCAGATGAAGGAAGGTCTTGTTATGCCCTAGCTGCAGAAAATAGGAGGACTTTTGCAACCCTATAAACACAGTTGATTGACTGTATAAAGGAGATCTAATTTGCTAGGGAAGACTGGCCCTAAACGCTGATGTATGAGGCCAAATCCGCAGTTTAGTTTGTGCCTTATTCACTCTCCAGATGTGCCCTAATCGCAGGCATGACTTCGCAGCAAAAGAAGGACTAGAGGCTGCCTTACATCGCTGTTAAAGAAGGTCTTCTATCACCAAGTTTGAACGCTGTCCTTAAGTATCAATGATGTATATTCTTAGCTGGGACAAGTCTTCCATACGCTACTCATACGCTGCCCTAAGCAAAGAAGCCTAGTAGCAGTAGTGTTAATGACTGCTGTTCTAAGGCATGAATTAGGTATGTTTGAGAGCAACTGTCTCTATATTAGAGGACTGAAGGAAAAGCTGTTGAAGGAGTCTGCTACTATGGCCTAGATGCTCTGCTAGGCTGCAAGCCATAGCAAGCAGCTAAGGCTGGTATGCATTTGTAGCAAATTGGATGCAGTTTGTTAAGTGCAACATAAGTATAGCAGCAACATGATGATGATGGGTGCAACAACATGATGTGAGCAGTGCAGCAGCAAGAATGTATTGCAGCAGCATGATGATGATGTATTGTAGTATGCATTGAGTGTATGATGGCCGCAACATAGTGCGATGAAGGGTACAACTTAGTGCAGCATGATAGTGAAGTGCATCATAAGTATGTTGGGTGCAACATAATGATAAGTGCAACATAAGTATGTTGGGTGCAACATAATGATAGATGCAACATAGTAATGATTGGGTGCAGCTCTGTGATGGGAGCAACACAATGATGAGTGTAGCTCTATGATGGGAGCAACACAGTGATGAGAGCAACTCAGTGATTGGGTGGAACACAGTGACGAGTGCAGCATGACGATGAGGTGCAACATGATGATGGGGTGCAACATGGTGATGGAATCACCTTGGAGGATCAATTGAAAGCAGTTTGCCTTCACTTGAGTTTAGATCAACTACCTCATGTGTCATCTTCTTAGAGAAGATCTCTGCTCTTATCATGACAAGTCAAAATGTTGACTTTTGATGTATATGTACTATCTCTCTCTCTCTGCTGAACTATTGGCTTGTCTTCTGCGATTTATGTTTATGTTCTATTTGCGTTTTACTATCATGCCAAATGTGATTGCTAATCTGGAATTGATATTGAGTTAATGTGAAAAATTGAAGTAAATTGCTCTCAACATAGAACATACCTAAAATTAATAGATAGTGAATCTGCTTCTTTAGGTCTCCTTTGAAGAGCGAGTTGCCAAAATTGCGATTTTCCTTAACTCCATAACATCCCAATGGTTAGGCATTGATCCTAAAGTCCTTGGCGATCACTTTGAACTCAAAGATTATCCTTCTTTTCACCTTCCTTTCCTTGTCCCTTTAAGGATAAGGAGGCCTCTCTAAGGCTTGGTGCGAAATTCTTTGGGGGAGGGAGTTTTGAATTTTGTCTAGATAGAACTCTTCCTTTGTGTCTCTAGGCATCCTCAAGTTTTGAAGGAATTCCCACCTTGGAATATCTATAAAATTGATGCCATAGCCATCACATCATGAGTGAACCCTAAAAACTAATCCTTCAACTTGGGGATTTCTTTTGAAGGCATTTTCTTTAGTACTCATTGGAGTAAATCATTAATTGCCTTTTCTTTTGTCTACCTTAACCTTTGATGAACTCATATCTTGTTGCATATATCAACCCTAGGTCTTGTGTAACTTTCTCTCAAAGGGGTTTTTCGTGGACATTCTTACTAGCTTCTCCCATAGCTCATACTTTTGTTGAGTCTTTCCATTGAATGAACCACCTTCCCTCACTTCATACCTACCATAGACACATATCTATCACAATTGAGTCATACTAGGACTCATCTCGTTGGTGAAAACCCGAGAAGAGTAGGGGACTTAGGTTGTGGTGACAACGAGCCTTTATCCTTAGTGTTTTTGTGCCCTCTAGCTTTTGCCTACCCACTAGGCTTGCTTTTTTGTGCAATAACATGTGGTGCACTTGTACTTTTTATTTCCCACATGTGTGAATGATTTGTCGTATACTTATGAGAATCTAAGAGGTTTGACCCACTTTTGACCTTCATCCATGGGTTTTATTAACCATTTAATAGAGCACTTCACTCATGTTGACCAAATCAAATTACTAAAGTGCTCTCCTACATGTGGATAAGAGGAAGATAGGAATTGGTTGGGTAACCACTTGTTTTGGCACATGGTTTTGTAAAAGCTCATGGTATTATATGGAATCTGGTTTGTATTTGGACACCTCTCCTATAAAAGGAGGCTGTTTAACACATTTTTCTTGTCGGAGAATAAAGAGAAGTTCGCATATCACTTCCCTTTGGTACTTTCTTTAATTTTGTGTGCAATTTTCCTTATTTATGGAGATATAGTAGCTTGGGAGTCTTGAAGAAAAAAAGGTTAAGGTAAAAATGCCCAAAGGGTATGACTGTTTTCTCTTTGGCATTTTGTTCTAGATTTATTCAAAGTATTTAAGAGAAATATTGTGCATTTTTTCTTGTTAATTTATAAAATATGGAAATCACCTTTCTTAACTTATGTTATTTTCTGAACCTAGTTCTAACCATCTTCAAAAGTTTTAGTACATTTCATTTCAGATTGAATCCTTTTTCTCAATTGCAAAATGGGAAGGAGCCTCATTACATCAGAGAGGAAGCCTCAACAAGGGGAAGATTGACTCCAATCACCCAGTTGTAGGCTGGTTTCATTCGATATTTCCATTCGAATGAATCTTCCATTTTCATTTAAATTTTTAGAGTAAGACCATTTGCTCTTTACCTAGGTAAGGGTTTTTGATACAACAAAATGATGGGGGGGTGCATTGTGGGAGATGTCAAACATGAATCTTTTGTAGAAGTTGGCTAAGCCTATAAACCTTCTCAACTTCATTAGATTGGTCAAGGTAGGTCAATTTTTAATGATCCACATCTTCTTGGGATCCACATGTACTACATTGTCATCCACATTGAAGTTAAGGTATTGGGCGTACTCCATGGCAAAGTGACATTTCTGTAGGTGCACTTCATGGCGAAGCAACATTTCTCTGGGTTGATGAAAATTTGCATGTAAAGGATGGGGACCCCAAATTGGTTCTCAACATTTTGTGTCAATAAAATGATGGGGGTGACCATTGTGGGAGATGTCAAACATGAATCTTTTGTAGATGTTGGCCAAGTCTATAAACCTGCTAAGTTCATTAGATTGGACAAGGTAGGCCAATTTTCAATGATCTGCATCTTCTTGGGATCCACATGTATTACATTGTCATCCACATTGAAGTTAAGGTATTGGGCACAGTCCATGGTAAAGTGACATTTCTGTAGGTGCACTTCATGGCAAAGAAACATTTCTCTGGGTTGGTGAAAATTTGCATGTAAAGAATGGGGACCACAAATTCGTTCTCGACATTCCGTGTCAATAAAATGATGGGGGTGTGCATTGTGGGAGATGTCAAATATGAATCTTTTGTAGAAGTTGGCCAAGTCTATGAACCTTCTATGAACCTTCTATAAACCTTCTATAGACCTTCTAGGTTCATTGGATTGGACAAGGTAGGCCAATTTTCAATGATTTGCATCATCTTGGGATCCACATGTATTACATTGTCATCCCCATTGAAGCTAAGGTATTGAGCGCACTCCATGGCAAAGTAACATTCCTGTAGGTGCACTTCATGGCGAAACAACATTTCTTTGGGTTGGTGAAAATTTGCATGTTGTGGAGGGTCTTTAGAACTGTGAGAGGAGATGCTATAGGTCTTCTTCCCATATTCTACGAAAAATCAATAGATCATCAAGGTAAACAATAAGAAGTTTTCCTGAGAATGATCGCAAAACATCATCGTCACACAAATGTTGTAGGAGCATTGGTTAAGTGCTCTTCTAAAGCATCACCAACCATGCCTACAAGCCATACTTGGCTTCAAATGTGCTCTTCTAAACATCCTAAGGATAAAAAAAACAGGGAAGGCTAAATTGCAAGTTGATTTTGGTGAAGAAATTCCTACCCTTTAGTGAGTCAAGAGTGTCAGTGATCTAGGGAATTGACTATTGTTGCTTCATTATGATCTTGTTCAAGATGTGATAGTCAATGCCCATATGCTAAGGATTGTATTTATTTGACATGTGCATGTGTTGTTTTTCGTAGGGTGATGCACTTTAATGGATATGTCCTATTATTGATCCAATTAACAGGATTGCTAAGGTCTGTGCAACTTTCTAGGATTGGCTCACATAGGGTAGGGACCCATTGTCACCTCAGCTGAAACCCTCATACCTTAGGCCCAACTTCCTCCAAAAAGGCCAAGGGAGGATTCCTAATTGATACCTCAACAAACTCCAAGTAAGACTTGTGCCTTAAATAGGATCAAAAAGAGGTGGAAGAGTTAATTTTTGGATTTTTCTTGCTGCATTTGTGTATGAATGTACAGTAGCGAACTAAAACAAGAAGAAAAACTACACCAATTGATGTTAAATATAACGTATAGGCATTAAAAGATGATGTAGAGAAAATCCTAACCATTAATGTTGTTCTTTTTCAGTTTAGGTTGCTGGTTAAGGGGTTTACATTGTACAAAGCAAATTTGCTTGCTGTTCTATTAAATCAGATTGCAGAAAATGTAGTAAACCATAGGGCTATTGCCTCAAAACCTAGCAGGCCTTGTGAGAGGCCTCACAAGGCAAGAACCAGACCAAGATGCAACAATGAGGTGGTTTCCACTGTCACCTTAACACTCCACCTCTTGCTCTTTAATGGAATTTCACCACATGGGAGGCTTCCTAGTTTATCACCCAAAGGATACTCTAAGTCAAAATGCTTAGGGTGATATAAAGAAAGGCTAAGCAAGGTACTTCTTCTATGGATTAAGGCACAATTCTCTATCTGAAAGGAACAACTGTTAAGGGCATAGTAATAATCATAAAAGGAGGATCACTCCATTCATTTGTTCATTGTCACTTGTGTGGATTTCAGCGTCTTTAGAATAGCTCAACTTAGCCTTTGTAACTTGCGACTTGTATAATGTGATCCTTTGTGGAGTTATTGCTATTGGAGACTAGTTTGTGTATTGGAGATGTCTTTTTCCTAGTCATCCACATGTTGGAGACTAGTATTTTTCATAAAACATTACATTACAAGAATTAATTTGCCCACCGTGGTCTAAGATTGCCTTTGCGAATGCCCTAGAATGGTCAAAGATGAAGAATAGTAACACTTAGCTACCCAACGTCCCTCTCTTTTGTCCATGTGGTAGCTTGATTTGGTCCATGAATAGTTCAACTTGCTTTGGAGAACTGGACTTGGTCTTTGATTTGGTTATTTGACTTTATAATGGCTACATTATTGGTCCTTCCCCTAGCTTCACGGTCCAAGGTACCTCTAATGGCTAGTTAGACTTTTCTAACAACTAGTTGACTCTCCAATGACTAGTTCGCTTGACTTTCTACCCCATAGTAAAGTCGACTTAGCTATTTTTGCTCTAGATTTCTAACACACTAGTGAATTTTTCCAATCTGATATGTGGGTTTGCTGAAACTAGCCTTGATTTGAATTGGGTGTGCTTCCAAATCTCCATATCCTTCCTAGCATTGCCACATCAACACTGTCCTACCACATCATTAGTTCACTGTGCTAGTTCTCTAATGCCTTGAGGAATTTGGAAATTCTGACACTTGGGTTTTGTTCCTGTCTTTTTGTAGATGACTTCTGACAGAATGCATGTACCAAACTGCCCAACGTTGACCCAATTTTTCCACCTGAAAACCTGTATGACTTGTTTGCCTAACTTTGATTAAGTTGTAACTAGCCACTGCTTTCACTCTTTGGAAAAATTCTACATGGCATGGCTCCTCTCATCGTGCTGAACAAACTAAGACCAAGTTGACTTTTTGACCTCCAGGACCACATTGTATTGGGAATTGTGAATTGCCTCAAGAACTGTGAAAGTAGTTGTCTATGTGAGACTACCATGCATGAGAATTGTCTGAGGGATACTGCACCAAAGCCAAGGCCGCCTATAGACTCTATAGACTCTACCCATGCGATAAGACATAGGTGCACCTTGACGTTGGCTGGATTGGCCCATACATTGGCGATCACCCCTAAATAATAGGCTCTAATAAAACCATAAGCCTAAAGTAAGCCCACCTAAAGCCCTCTAATCCTATATAGGATGAAAGAAACCCAAGATGAACTCTAAGGGACCAACCATGGTTTTATCAACACAATAAGATGCAGACAATAAGACACAACCTTAAGATGCCTAATACAAAGCATCACTTGGTTATTACAATGATTTTGACTTGTGACCTTGGGCTTACAATGGTGGTGAAATATGTTGCAAAATTTTATATGTACCCCCTGCTCACATGAGGGGTAACATGTCCCTTTTGTAAGAGATCTTGTACCTATCATAGAATTTCCTCATTTTAGCGTAATGATCTATGATAGTGTTAGGAAACCAGCTCACAAAAAGATAGAAAAGATAGATCAACGCCTTAGAATTCAACCTCTTCGAGGGGGCAACCTCCTTTACATTACCCAAATGAACAGTTCTTGGATGATACAAATGACTAAACCTCCCTTTTATGTATAGGAGTCTAAGGGGTCACAATATAATCAAGCCGACATAACAGTAATAACATAAGGGCACAACAATAACAATAGTGGGTTTCTATGGAGCACACTAATAACAATATGGGGACAATAATAACAATAACGGATACAATGAAAATAGTAATGGGGGAATCACTTGTATTATAGGGACCTAACATGACCCTCCTGCCGAAAAGCATTGTCTTCAACGCTTGAGTAGTTCTGGATGCTTCTATATAAAATTCTCATCCTCCCATGTGGAATCTTCAGCGGATAAGTTCTTCCACTTGATGATATACTCTGAAATTGATCGATTTCATAGCTGTCGAGTTCTTGTTTCTGTCACTGCTTCCGGTTCCAATATGATTTTTCCTTCCTTGTCAAGTTCTGGCAATATTGTTTGAACTGGGAGCTTGTCACCTATAACCTTCTTTAAACATGAAACATGGAAAACTGGGTGCACTCGGGAAGCTGCAGGAAGCTCCAATTTGTATGCCATAGTACCAATCTTTTGCAACACCTTGTACGAACCATAATACTTTGGTGATAATTTATTAACCTTCATAGCTTGCTTGAGGGACATTTGTTTATATGGTTGTAGCTGTAGGAATACCCAGTCACCTATATCAAAACTTCTTATGCTGCGATGTTGATCTGCCTGTTGTTTCATTCCATTTTGTGCCAACTTGAGGTTATCCTTTAAGAGTTGGAGAGCTTGTTGTTGATGCTCGATGTGATGTTCCACTGCTTGAACCTTAGAATTTTCTCTTAAATATGATGTGATGGATGGTGGATGATATCCATAAAGTGCCATAAATGGGGTCATTTTTGCTGCAGCATGGAAGGAAGTGTTATACCACCATTCAGCCAGAGGCAACCATTTAGCCCATTGTGTCTGTTTATCAGATACAAAGCAACGAAGATATCCTTCCAAACATTTGTTTACTATCTCATTTTTCCCATCAGATTGAGGATGATAAGATGAGCTATGAGCTAACTGAGTACCGAGACAAGAAAATAATTTTGTCCAAAAATTTCCAGTGAAAATGGGATCTCTAATGCTTACAAAAATCTTTGGGTTTCCATGTAGCTTTTGAATTGTTTCCATAAATGCAGTAGAAACTATACTGGCTTTAAATGGATGCGATAATGCACAAAAGTGTGCATACTTGGTAAGTCTGTCAACTACCACCATGATGACACTCTTTCCTTCGGACTTGGGTAAACCTGTGATAAAATCCATTGATACCTCCTCCCAACGTTGGCTTGGAATGGATAAAGGTTGTAATAGACCCAGGGTCTTAATTGTTTCAACTTTATTTTGTTGTCAAACCAAACATTTCGCCACAAACTTTTGAATATCCGATTTAAGGCCATCCCAAAAAAATTCCTTCTTAACCTTGCGGTAAGTTTTTAAAAATTCTGAGTGCCCTCCTAAGGGAGAAGTGTGCAATTCCATAAGAATATTTTATTTGAGTTGGGAATTCTTACATAGGTATAAGCGATCTTTGTACAATAACGAATCATTTTTCCTGCTAAATGTATCAGATGTACTGGAATCTTGTTGTAACTTTTGAATGAGTGCCCACACTTCTTCATTTTTCCATTCATCCCTTGCTTCGTTTATCCAATCTGGTTGGATAATAGAAATGGCACACAACAATGCTTCCACATCCTCATCCTTTCTTGAGAGTGCATCTGCCACAACATTTTGCTTCCCTTTTTTGTAGATGATTTGAAAGTCATAACCTAACATCTTTGTGACCCATTTTTGTTGCTCTTCAGAGGATAATCTTTGTTCTAAAAAGTATTTAAGACTATCATGATTTGTTTTTACCTTGAAGTGTCTTCCCATTAGGTAGGGTCACCCTTTCTTAAGTGCATGTAGTATTGCCAACTTTTCCTTCTCATAAATAGCTTTGTGTAAATACTTCCTTTGATTGGATGACTTTCGAAAGCAATGGGTCTTTCATCTTGCATTAAAACAACACCAATTCCATTTCCTGAAGCATTAGATTCCACAATAAAGGTTGTTGTGAAGTCCAACGTAGCTAAGACCAGTGCTTGGCACATTGCCTCTTTAAGATGTTCGAAGGCCTTTGTTGCTTCTGGAGTCCATGAAATGCATCTTTCTTCAGTAATGTTGTTAGAGGTGCTGCTATTCTCTCGTAATTCTTAACAAACTTGCGATAATACCTTGTCAACCCGAGAAATCTTCGCAGATGATTTATGGATGTGAGGATTTTCCATTCCTTAAGGGCTTTAATTTTGCTAGGGTCTACCTTAACACCTTCATGAGATACAATATGACCCAGATATTCCACCTTTTGTACTCCAAAGAAACATTTGGAGCTTTTTGCATATAATTGTTTCTCCTCCAATAGTTTGAGTACCCTGTCAACATGTTCAACATGATCCTTCCAAGACTTGCTGTAGATTAGTTTATCATCAAAAAATACTGACACAAATTTTCTAAGGGTTTGAAAATGGAATTCATCAAGCCTTGAAATGTAGAAGGCGCATTGGTAAGGCCAAAAGGCATGACCAAAAATTCATAATGACTCTCATGAGTTCTAAATGCTGTTTTCAGAATGTCTTCAGTCTTCATTATGATTTGATGATATCCTGAACGAAGATCCAACTTGGTGAAGTAAATTGATCCATGCAATTCATCCAATAATTCATCAATGACAGGAATGGAAAATTTATCTTTAATAGTGAGCTTGTTGAGCTCCTTATAAATCGGACACATGCGCCATGATCCATCCTTCTTGTGCACTAATACTACTGGAGCAGAGAAAGAAATTTGACTAGGTTGAATTATACCAGCCTCTATCAATTTCACTCTTTTGAGCATAGGGATATCTGTACGGCCTGATGTTTGGAGGAACACTTCCTGGAATCAAATGAATATCATGATCATGATCACGAATAGGTGGGAGGCCTTTGGGAGTCTCAAATACCTTGGAATGATTGTCCAAGACTTTTTGGAGATCTAGAGAAATAGATGATTTCGATGTGGGAACCCCTAGCGAACATAATTGTGCAATTACGCCTCGTTGTTCCTTCTTTAGAAGCTTTGTCATACCGTTAGAGCTGATTATCTTTCCCAGTTTCCCTGCAATACCCCTCAATTCAACTTCCTTTCCTTCCGCACAAAATTTCATGGAAAGTTCTTGAAAATTAAAAGCTATTGTACCCAAGGATTGTAGCCATTGGACTCCTAGTACAACATTAGCACCATCCATTGGAATGAAAAGCATTGGGCTATTCAATTCATATTCTCCCATGGATAGATTGATATTATGGCACTTTCCAGAGCAATTTATGGTTCCTCCACTTGCAACCATCACTTGACACTTTGGTGCTGGATATAGGATGCAATTCAATTCCTTGGCTATCTTACAATGAATAAAATTATGGGTACTTCCCGAATCAATCAACACTATTACCTTTTTCTTCTTAATATGTCCTTCTATCTCGATAGTTTGAGGAGTGGTAATTCCAGCCAATGCATTACAAGATATGGTCGGATTCATTTTTTTTTTATCTAGGGTTTGTTCCAGGAGTATATCCTCTTCTTTTGACATTTCTTGTTCCTTTTCTTCCTCCTCTTCACAATCTATGTAGAATAATTTCTTCTCAGCTGACTTATGACCTTTAGTGTATTTGCTATCACAACTGTAACAAAGCCCTTTTGCTCTTTTTTCTTCCAATTATTGTGGTGTCAACCTTATAGGTTGTGGAAGGCTAGGGGCGACAACACTTCCATCTGTATAGTTGTGAGTGGTAGGCTTCCTGGTTGCCATAATTTTGCTTTCCATTTTTCTTGTTAACCTGAATGCCTTCTCCAATGAATTAGGTTCCCAAAGACGAACCTCATGTTGGATATTATCCTTTAAAGTCCCTATGAACATATCAATCCTATGCTCCTCTGGAATATCTTTTACCCTTATGTTCAATTTTTAGAAGTCCTCAATGTGCTCTATCATTGAACCCTTTTGTTTGAGATTTATCAATTGGCTAAAAACAATGTTTCTTTTTGTATCCTGATAATGTGCTATCATTTCTTCCATAAAAATTGCCCAAGTGACAATTTGTTTATGAGAGCAAAGCCATCGATACCATACAAACTGATTTGGTTCCAAATATAAAGTTGCAATACGTACCTTTTATGTGTTTTGCACATTATGGAGATCGAAATATTGCTCTATCTATATTATCCATGTTCCGGGATCCTTGCCACCAAACTTCCTCATATCGATTTTTGGAACATGGTGGGTCTTCAATCCAACATTAGAGTCTATGAAATCATGATTAACATTTCTTTTGTTCTCATCATGCGTTTCCTTTACTACCTTTTCATCATTAGTAACCATTTCTTGTAGCAACTTATTCAAATTTATCTTCAATTCTTCCATCTTAATGTCCGTGCTATTCATTTTAGCGTCCATGCCATTCATCTTAGCTTCCACGCTATCCATCTTAACTTGCATGCCATTCATATTAGCTTCCATGCCATCCATCTTAGCTTCCACGCCATCCATCTTAACTCGCATGGCATTCATATTAGCTTCCACGCCATTCATTTTGGCTTCAGTTACCTTTTGTGAGAGTGAAATTTGTTGTATTTGGTCTTGTAATTTTGATATATCATGTCGCATTTCTTCCTCTTCTTCACGAGTCATGCTAGATCTTTCAGGTTGCTTACTAGGTGTTTCCATTTTCTTTCTTCGGGGCATCAATTAATGCTAATAATTCTTCACTAGTCCCTTTGAATTCCTTCAAAATAATTTTTCAAACCAATCTTATGCAAAATTTAAAAACAACTACACACCTTTTTTTCACTTTGTAAGAGCTCGATATTGAATCTGTTGTATCTCTGTAACTGCAGATCTCAAATATCTGAAATCATGTCCTGTAGTAGCCCTTTGAGTCCTCTTTCTAACCTCGCAAGTCTGATCAAGATTGGATTCTCCAAGGAAGAGTTATGCCAAATCTCCCACGGTGACCTAATTATAGACTAGTTCAGTAGAGCAAACTTATACAAAGTGCCACGTGTCACTGTTTCAACCTTAGTACCTGAAACTGATATACAGAAAACTATAGGCCGTCTTCTTTCTGAAACTTCTTATGAAATTTCAATCTGATGCTCAGAACAAAAGTTATGACGATTTTCCCCAGGTCACCTGTTTGGAATGTAATTCGAGAGTCTGCAAAAACCCTAACTTCCGCAGATCATATCTCCGAAAATATAGCGAGACAAGCTCTGAAATTCGGACCCAAAGTTCAGAACGATTTCGGTTCAAATGGGTTTTTTTTAGCTTTTGAAACATCGCAGAAAAAAAGTTATAGTGAAAATTCCACGATGACCTGTTTGGAGCAGCGAAACCCTAGAATCCAAAGCTCTGATACCAAATGTTAGGAAACCAGTTCACAAAAAGATAGAAAAGATAGATCAACGCCTTAGAATTCAGCCTCTTCGAGGGGGAAACCTCCTTTACATTACACAAATGAACAATTCTTGGATGATACAAATGACTAAACCTCCCTTCTATATATAGGAGTCTAAGGGGTCACAATATAATCAAGCCGACATAACAGTAATAACATAAGGGCACAACAATAACAATAATGGGTTTCTATGGGGCACACTAATAACAATATGGGGACAATAATAACAATAAGGGATACAATGACAATAGTAATGGGGGAATCACTGTATTATAGGGATCTAACATAAATGTATGCTTGGTAACGGTGCTTTAAGATTGAGAACAATATGCTTGACCTAAGAAGTAGAGTGATAGTACACTAGGAATGTTTAGAAAATTAGAAAGGCAGAAAGATTTTTTTTATATAGATAATTACTTGTGATTCTTTATCTTTATGTTCTTCTTTTATTTTTTAGTTCATCAAGCAATTACCAAAACAATAGCACAAGGACAACAAATGTAGGCGGATAGCCAGGGAAAAACCCCTATCTAGGGGAAAACCCAGTCAACAATTCTTCCTTCAATAGTTTCTTGAGATAGTCCAAGACTCTTGACCTAGACAAAGACTTCCTCCACACCAAGTCAACCCTCAATCCTTCTTGCAGATGATAATCCTTCAAAAGCAACTTCGACCTAGTGACATCAACTTGCAGTAGCAACTTCGACCTAGTGGCAATAGCAACTTCAACTAGACAAAGAAAACTTCGATCTCCCTTGATACTCCTCAAAAGTGAGAGAGAGATGGCCCAAAATTTTGATCTTGGTGTCTTCTATCTTCCTCCAAAAACTCGCACTCCTTTCCAACCTCCTTCTAGCTCTTTTCCAACTTCACACTTCCTAGCTTCCAGCTTTAGGATATCGAACTATGTGAGAGAGAATGAATTGCTCCAAATGAATTCAAACTGCCTTGTATATATAGCCTTCCAGTGAGGTCGAATTACCCTTCTTGAGGCTGACTTGGTGTGGAGAAGACTAAATTCATTTTTGACTCAAAAATAATTCTTTTTACATGATTTGAAAGCCCAAGAAGGGTCTCTTTTAATGGACAATGACTCTAATGACTCAGAATAAATCCTAGAAGTCCTCAATGGGGACTTTGACCTAAATCAAGATGACCCAAGCATGAAACCCATGTTTTAATAAGTCATAATAATAATAATAATAATAATAATAATAATAATAATAATATTTTCTTCATTCTTTTGATAAGTACATTTCATTGTGACTTAAATACATTTATGAAGACCAAACCTAGTTACATATTTCAACACTCCCTCTTAACTAGGGAGGTATTCATAAGTACAAGTACAAGGAAGATCTCAAGAGTCAGAACACATGAACCATGAATAATTTAGGCACCACAATGCCATGGACTAGATTCCTGACTAGGGCAATCTATCCAAGGTCCTCCAACAGTTTAGGCACTCACAATGCCATGGACTAGATTGCTGACCAAGGAAATCTATCCAGATGGGACTAAGATGGACTAAAGCTTCAAACCTCTCTAGGTACCATCAGGCTTGCTTGCTAACCACCAACCTAGGGATCTAGGTGCATATCCGAGGTCAGAGCTCTATGACCAACACCACCCTCCCTACTTCAGGATCTAGACATCAACACATAGTGCTGGCCTGATGTCCTCCTAGGCAATGCTTCACTCACAAAGCCTCAACAAATATGATTTTTACAATTAATGGAAAATCTATCCCTATCAAATAGATTGGTAACAACAAATCTCTCTCGATCAAATTGATCGATAACAACAAGCATGTAAAACATGTTATCAAAACTTCCGAGATATTTACCTGTACAAACACAACCCCAATCAGTAACAATCTTTCAAATGTACATAAGTAAACACAAACCTCCGGGGTCTTCCAGACAACTGATGTTGCTTCTCAATTTATCATAGTAGGACTTCCAAATGAATCTTGATAGAAGATTCCTTAATCATACATCTTCCTTTCCTACTTCACATGCAACAACATATTCTACAAACAAATCCTGCTTTTCTTATCTCAACAGCTCCTCAAAATGCATTCTCCAATTTTCTTCTTTCAAGGTGTCCATCATGACTATAATATGCCCTCCCTCTTAACTAGGGACTTGTTTCCATGAAGACAAGAGTGATGTGTCCTTCTCTCACTCATGGCCTTCACTAAGACTTACGATTGTTAGTCCTAGTCTAGTGCATGACACATGAAGTAGAGAACCATATCCATCACCCCCTCTTAACCAGGGAGATCAACTTCTCTTCTACGACATCAGAGAATCTTTCATGGCTTCCATCCTTCTCATTAGAATTATCATGACCATCATCATCCATATAACTTTCTTCATCATGCTTATCATATCAACTTTACTTATGAACATCTTAACCATCTTGAAGATTATGTACTTACACAACTTAGATAGCAAGTACAACCAAATTTATAGAAGCATGAAGTTAACCTCATTAATCATACAATAATGGAAGCATTAGACTTTATAAACACAATCAACAAGAGACTTTACTTCTATACTTCAATTTCTTGCCTAGGTTTTGTTACAAACCCTAAATCACATCAACAACTCAAGATATCAATCTCATTATATCTAGGGCTTCAATATTTCTTTTAGAGATATGACAAACTCTTTTATAACATATAGCAAACCCTAGAGACTAGTATAACAATGCATCTAACAACTTTCATAATTCATATGTTAGACTTCCTACTAGGATTTCATACAAACCCTAGATGAGATTCAACAATCAAAACCAATCACAACTCAATCAACAACATGACTAGCTTCTACTAGGGTTTGATGTAAACCCTAGATTTTCATTTACTAATTTTCAACAATCAAACTGATCACAATACAATTTCAGGTTTTTATCAACCTTTCATAAATCCCAAATTTGTCAAATCATATACTAGAGAATTTAACTTCTACTAAGGTTTAGCTACAAAACCCTAGAATTCACAAACAATATCATCCTAGAATATCAAACTTCGACTAGGGCTTAGTTCCAAACCCTAGGACTCATGACCATCAACAATTAGGTCAATTCATACATCTAGGATTCCATCATCACGCACAAGCCTATCATAACATGTGTTAGTCAAATGCAAAGACACAAATATAATAAAAGTTAGACATATAACAAACTTGATCAGACTAGGGTTTTGATCAGACAAACACATATACCAAGGATTTCATTTCTAGGACATTATAAGGGTCTTGCTTATACACCCTCCAAACTCTAATGATCTAGGGGTTCACAACATATCCTAATTTATTTCAAAGGTTCGAGATTTTAGAGATTACCATTCAACCCTAACAAGTTAGGGTTTTCATAACCATACCAAAATCCCAAACATGACATTATCAAAGCATCAAGCATTTTTCTCTAGACTTCATCAATAACCCTAAGTAGGTTAGGGTTTCACACATAATCATCAACATACCCTTAAGTTAGGGTTTTCACAAAGAACCTTTCTAGGGTTCCACAAGAGTAATCAAAGATATAAAGAGGGTAGATTTATCTAATGATGAATCACCCAATCAAGAATCTTTAAGATTCAAGAAAGCTAGACACAACGTGTTAGTAATAGTTTATCAAAAAATGAATATGAAGAGAGCAAAAACTTGTAGTTCAAAACATACCTCTTGTTTCTTAACAAACCTTGTAATTTCAATGCTTTGTCTTGTGAGGCCTTCTTCCTTAAGTCTTCAACAAGTTTTTCCTAAACAAGGAAAATATGAATAGCAATGTGATTAGTATTTAATGCAAGAAAAACTTAGATAAGTAAGGAAAACTTGAAAATGAAAAAGGTAATAAGATACTTATCTTTGGTGGCTGGTGAGGGCTCCCTCCAAGCTTAAGGAATACCTAAACCTTAAGAACAATTTTTTTTTTTTTCCAAAATATGTTAAACCTACAAATACTAAAAATAAAAAATAACTAAAGCTTAGATCAAAGGATTTAGTAGTGTAAATCCCTTATATCTAGTTCTTCGGGCTTATTCTTCTTTGGAGATCCTTCTTCAACAACATTGGCTTGGTCTTTGTTTCTTTTCTTTTTCTTCAGATTGTCAGGACAGTCACTTCTATAGTGACCCATTTTGTGGCATTGGTAGCATTCTATTTTGGACATATCGACCTTCCTTCTTGGCCCTCTTGACTTCTTAGAGTTTCCTTTCTTGTGAGAAGTGGAGTATGCATTTGAAACCTTTTCTTCTTCATTGTTGGATACTAATGAGATTCTCTTTTCTTCTTGGGTACAAGTATTCCATAATTGCTCGCAGGTAGGAGCTTCTTTCCAACTGTTGATACCTGAAGCAAAAGAACTCTAAGTAGGTGGCAATCCCAATAACGCAGTGATTAGTAGCTACTAGATCCTTTTCTGGTACAATTTCATTTATGGCTTGAAGTTCATCTCTAATTCTAGATATCCTTACAAAGAAGGAAGCCATAGTGTCATCCTTTGCCATTTTTGTAGTTTTCAATTCATTCTTCAAACTTGCTACTTGACCGATGTTCTTGATATTGAACAATTTTGATAAAGCTTCATACATTTCTTGAGCATGGTCTATATTGGAAATGTATGGGACAAGATTGTCCTTTATGCTTTCTACCATTAGTCTCACAACCAATATTTCCGATTCTTTATACTTTGTCTGCATCACTGGATTCTTTGGTAGGTTTCTTCACCTTTCCTTTGACCAAATCCAAGACCTTGTTCTTTTCAAGAATGAGGTCAATTCTCTTCTTCCATGACCTGTAGTTTGATGCTCCTTCCAATTTGTTCTCACTCTTTATTGTGTTAGACATTGTCCTTGAAGATAGTGAGCTTCTTCTCTTATAAGAGCTCCTTATATGATCCCTTTATCAATCCTTTAGACTTCTTTCAGTAGATACTCAAAACTGCATTTTTCCTCCTTCACCTTAGCTCTGATACCATGTTAGAAAATCAGAAAGGCATAAAGATTTTCTTATATAGATAATTACTTGTGATTCTTTTATCTTTATGTTCTTCTTTTATCTTTTAGTTCATCAAGCAATTACCAAAACAATAGCACAAGGACAACAAATGTAGGCGGATAGCCAGGGAAAAACCCCTATCTAGGGGAAAACCCAGTCAACAATTCTTCCTTCAATAGTTTTTTGAGATAGTCCAAGACTCTTGACCTAGACAAACACTTCCTCCACACCAAGTCAACCCTCAATCCTTCTTGCAGATGATAATTCTTCAAAAGTATCTTCGACCTAACAACATCAGCGTGCAGTAGTAACTTTGACCCAGTAGCAATAGCAGCAACAACTACAACTAGACAAAGAAAACTTCGATCTCCCTTGATACTCCTCAGAAGTTAGAGAGAGATGGCCCAAAATTTCGATCTTGGTGTCTTCTATCTTCCTCCAAAAATTCACACTCCTTTCCAACCTCCTTCTAGCTCTTTTCCAACTTTGCATTTCCCAGCTTCTAGCTTCAGGATATCGAACCATGTGACAGAGAATGAATTGCTCCAAATGAATTCGAACTGCCTTGTATATATAGCCTTCTAGTGAGGTCGAATTACCCTTCTTGAGGCTGACTTGGTGTGGAGAAGACTAAATTCATTTTTGACTCAAAAATAATTCTTTTTACATGATTTGAAAGCCCAAGAAGGGTCTCTTTTAATGGACAATGACTCTAATGACTCAAAATAAATCGTAGAAGTCCTCAATGGGGACTTTGACCTAAATCAAGATGACCCAAGCATGAAACCCATGCTTTAATAAGTCATAATAATAATAAAAATAATATTTTCTTGATTCTTTTGGTAAGTACATTTCATTGTGACTCAAATACATTTATGAAGACTAAACCTAGTTACATATTTCAACATGAATTTTGAGGACTTCTGTGTTATTAAATTCTCATGTTGCTTGAGCTATGTGACAAAGAATTCTTGGATGAGACCAACAATGTTTCTGATGGTGGTCAACCAAATGATCAAAATAAGGAATTTTTTTGAATGACTAATCACCGACATCCAAATAGGAATAGTAACAAATATGTTGCACCTTTCACATTGCATCCATACACAATTCGGAAAGGTGAAAATCCTAATAATTTATTTGTTGTTCTAATTATAAGCAAACTTGGCATGGGTGCCAAGGAGTTAGTCACCATCTTGACCTTCTACTTAAGAAACATCTTAAAAGATTTGCCAAAACTCTATTCACGACATTATTTTTTCCATTTATTTATGGATGGTGTGCCAAACTTTATTGCAAACATAATATCTTCAACATTGTCTTTTATAAATGACCATGGAACCTTGTATCCTTGTTTGAATTATTTGTCTTTGATAATCCATGTATCTTCACAATCTCCTTGAAAAAGAGCTTTGCATCATAAGTTGCATCATTGGTCTTTTTACAAGGTAATATATGTGCTATCTTGGAAAACCAACCAACCATTACAAACATTGAGTCATGTCGTCTTTCTGTTCTAGGTGATCCATCACCTGATGCCTTTAGCATAGGTAGTGAGATATACAAACTTGTGTTATAACTCATTCACTCAGTCACCTGGCAAATTTGGCAACTCACAACAAATCATTAACTTCCTTCATCAAGATGGGCCAAAATACATTTCTTCAAGCAAGGTTTGTGTCCTATCTATCCCAAAGTGACTTGCAAATCCTCCACTATGCAAATCTTTATTAAACTCCCATGTTGTGAGCATCCAGGATTACACAACCTTTCTCTTGTCAGTGTATACTCTCCTTGAAGGAATAGTCTAACTATGCACTTTAAGAAATGGGACATAGAGGACATGGAAATATGAGTGTTTCACATGGAACACGTCAACCGCAAAAACATGACATGGAGTACACATTACAAACATGGAGGACACATTATAAATTACAAATTACAAATACAAAAAATGAAATATAGACATAAATATCCAAATATTTTTAGAAACTAAAACATTTACAATACCTAAGACAATTGACATGATGACAAAGGACACACAAATTCTAGTATCCAACACGTGATATGGCGATCCCTAGAATAGGACACAAAGGACACACACACACTATATATATATATATACAAAATTGACAAACACACACGAAATTAAAACAATAAACTACAGTTTTCTCATTAAGTAATCAAAATCAAAATGTATTACGTAGATACTAACTCACTAAGTCATTGCTACTATAGGTGGGAATGCCAATGGCAAATACAAACAGCATAGATACTAGAACCGTAGGTTGAGATGGAAGAATCTCATAGCTCATGAGTCATGATTGTCAGTAGCCCAAAGAACATTTCCTCCTCCCTTTAACTTGCTCCTTGGCCCTTGATATCTTGTAACATACTTCCATAAGGGATATTTTTGTTCTTGAGCCTGCTTTCTTGCTAAAATAATTTTTCTTTCAACATTTGAAGTTGCTATTGCACTGCAGTTGTAACAGATGGAACACTTGCAGAGCTTGATGAAATTAAAGGAGAGGGACATTATCAGTGGGGGCATTCCTCCCCTTCTTTTTCCCTTTTCTAGCTACCCTTGATTGAACCATGACTTTTGTGATATGAAGGAAAAATAAAGAGCTGTAAGAAAAAGAAATTGCTGTAGAAAAAATGGTCTGCTGTAGCAAAGGATAAAAAATTTTGGATGGAAAATCCACTCACAAGCACTTCGAATATCCCCTAAAACTTGTTTCTCTCTCTTGCTCGCACTCCAAATGTTAATTTTTTTCACTGCTCTAAGCCATTTCAATTAGTTTAGTGACTAGTCCAATTCACTTCTTCAATAAACAATTTAGTAACAATTAATCTTTCCAATTCAATTAAGTAATTGGAGATAGAATAGTAAATGCAATGACAATAGGAGACACTGATTTCCCCTTCAACCTTGACACAACATCCCATATGTTCTTCATAATTGATTCACATTCTTTGGCCATAACATCCTTCTAGACTTGTTCTTTCACGACTTCTTCAAAGGTGGGAGGCTCAGCTGGAATCATATTGCTCATCGCCACAACATATCACTGGTACCTGCATGGCTTTTTACTTTTTCAAAAAGTCTCTCTAGTGAGAATGTGTTTCTCGGCATCCTGTAATGTGTCACGAAGCCAAAGTGGCCTCTTCCTGGCAGGGGGATCACATGGAGGAGGATCCAAGGTCTGTGGGCTCCATGGGATCATCAACAATATCTCTCGGATTCAATCATGGAAGGAGCTTCTAAAATATCCATGTCATCACTTTCCTTCTCAGGAGGAGGAAGTAGAGGAAGGTCCCTTGCTTTTCCAAGGGTAACATCTTCATCGAATGTTACATCCCTACTAATTTCAACCTTCCTTTGACCAAGAATATATATTCTAAATGCTTTGGAATCTTCACAATACCCAACAAACATACCTTTTCTTCCAGTGGCTTCCAGCTTGTTTCTTTTGTCTTTTGGCACATGGAAATATACGGGGCAACCAAATATCCGAAGATGACCAATGTCAGGCTTGACACTTGTGAATACTTCTTCGGGAGTCTTGTTGTCCAATGCTTGATGAGGCACCCTGTTTTGAACATATACCATTGTATTTGTTGCTTCACCCCAAAGGAACTTTGGCAGCTTTTGATCATGGAGCATGGCTCAGGCAGCTTCTACAATAGACCTGTTCTTTCTCTTAGCCACTCCATTTTGTTTGGGATTATAGGGCACAATTGTCTCCTTCTTGATGCCTTCCTTCTTGCAAAAATCTATGAATTCATTTGAAATGTACTCTCCACCATTGTTAGACTTGAAGAATTTAATTTTCTTCCCTATTTGATTTTCGACCAAAGCCTTGAAGTCCTTGAACATATCAAAGGACTCATCCTTATGCTTCAAGTAATATATCCAAGTTTTCCTTGAGAAATCATCGATGAAGGTAATGTAGTAGAGATGGCCACCAAGAGAATGTATGGACATTGGTCCACATATGTCAGAATGAATGAGTTGGAGGATGTCATTAGTCTTGTTCTTGCTAGAGGGGAATGGTCCCCTTGTCTTCTTTCCACTGGCACATCCTGGACATACTCCATCATGTTGGGCTTGAACATCAGGAACCCCAGAGACCAAGTTTTTCAATTTCGGAAAAGCTTCATAGTGGAGATGAGCCAATCTACGGTGCCATAACTCTCTTTAATGATTAGTATCATGGACCATTGCTAGAAGGGGTCTCCCATTGACTCTATAGAGTCCTTCAAATATAGACCCCAATGTGAAAGCATCTCTCATAGGGAATCCCATTGGCCAAGTAAGTACTTTTTCCTTAATGAAGGCGACTCTCATTCCTTTGTCCTCCAAAGCAGATATATATACATACACCACATCATGAAGAAAAACAGATTCCCCAGAGTCCAAATGGAATTTAATAGAACCAAAGCCTTTAATGGGATGAGTGGAGTTGTCTCCAAGAATAATCTTCAAATTGGACTCCCTCTCTACCAAGTTAGAGAGAACCTCCTTATACCCAGAGAAATGGGAGGCCCCACTATTAACCAACCAACTATCCCAAGTATCTGGGGGAGAGGAAGTAGAAAGTGCATAAATAAGGATATATTCAGATGGATTAATAGCAACATTACTTTCATACCCAATATTTCTTGACTTCTTTTTAGGATGGTGGTCTTCATCACAATCATTCAGAGCATTTCTTCTTCTTTCATCTCTTCCATTACGATCATTCCTTTGATCATCTCCTCTTCTTCGATTATTAAACATGTTATGGTTGCTTCTAGTGTTGTATCATGGAGCATTGGTCTTCTTAGGGAAGTCTCGAACATATTGACCTTTCTTGTGACAATTGTAGCATTCAATGTGTGATGATTCCTTATCTCTTCCATTCCTTCTATTTGAATTTTGAGGAGGAGGCTTCCTTGAACTTGATGAACCTCCTTTTCCTTTCTTTTTCTTGTTATGAGTGACGAAAGCAGTGGGCTCTCCTTCTTCATGCTTTTGTATCCTGCCTCTTGAGATCATCCTTGATTCTTCTTGAGTGAGTTTTCCAACGAGCTCATCAAATGACAGGAAACTATTGTTATTGCTTATAGTGGTAATGAAGGTTTCCCAAATAGGAGGGAGACCTCTAAGAGTTACCAACACCAACTCCTTGTCAGGTACAGTTTCCCCAACTCTCTACAATTGATCCTTGAGACAAGATATTCTCATGATGTAGGATTGCATAGATTCTCCTTTATTCATCTTCATATCTTTGAGTTGATCTTTCAAGAAGATGATTTCATTCAAATTGTTGACTTCATACATGCCAGCCAACTTATCATACATATCCTTAGACTTATTCAAATTTCCAACATAGGCAAGTAAATGATCTTGTAAACCATCAGCTATAATTTTCTTTGCTTTTAACTCACCTTTCTTGTACTTGTTCTTAGCAACAACGAGAGCATTTTCCAGAGGCTTAGGAACTTTTCCTTGAATGTACTCCAAGACATCATTGTCATCCGATATGATTTCCAACCTGTTTTTCTAAGCAACAAAGTTAGACGAGTCACCCATCTTCTCATTTTCCTTTAAGTAAGAGGTAGACATCTTGACTTGATTAGATAGACTCCTTCAACTTTTCCAAAGATGATTGCTTCAACTCATGTCTCCTTTGGGCTTGTCCTTCACCTTAGCTTTGAAACCATTTTAATTTTTTTCACTTCTCTATGCTATTTCAATTACTTTAGCCCAACTCACTTCTTCAATAAACAATTCAGTAGCTATTAATCTTTCCAATTCAATTCAGTAACTAAAGATAGAACAATAACTGCAATGACAATAGGAGACAATCAACAAATAGACAAGAGACACTGATTTGGTCAAAGAGCAAAGAAAAAACCCCACAAGGGGGAAAACCCTTTGAAATTCTTCTTCTATTAGATTGTCATAAAATGTTCAGCAGAGAGTACAATGAGCCCTGTTATTGCCCAAACTGTACAGGCAAGAATGCGACAACGCTTAGGGTAGGGGCTGTTGCTCTGATCCTCGACCTCTCTGTTCTAGCTGTTTCCCTACAACAAGCTATGGGGGTAGTCCCTATGAAATGCGAAGATGGGAGACTTGTTGGCAACCAAGTTAACTCCAAAATCGCTGCAAAAACCAATTGTTAGAGATAAAATGCCAATCCCTTGAAGAAACCCTTGTTTGCAATGAGATCTAGCCCTTATAAGGTTTATGACCTTCTTAATGCTTGCAAAATAGGTCCCAAACACTAACCTTTTAGGTTGGGTAAGGGCTAGGGCCTCCAGAAAATGGGTTTCTTCCCCGATTTGAAGATAAGAAACTTGCAAAAATGGGCTCAAAACCCCTAGACGTCTCACAAGAAAATGGAAAAATAAAATCCTAAAATGACTATATACAATGAAAAGTAAACTCCTAAAATGACTATATACAATGAAAAATAATTACAAGGGTTAGTAAAAAAAAAAATCTACAAATTTATTTACAATATTCACAAAAAAAAATAAACTCTAATTAGAAAATTAATTCTTTTTAGCCCAAGATCAAATAAAAATGATTTTTGAGAATTTTGAAATAAAATTTATGGATGAATAATTTCTTAAGATAGCCAAGCCAAAACCCTCATGTAAAATAATTTACCAAAATGAAAGCTTAGAGCTTAAGAAAGGTCAGTGCTTCTCCACAGTGTGTGAGCTTGGAGCCCAAGGGCCAGCATACCTGTAAATCTCTATAAATTCTTAAGATAAACTGTTAGCTCATATGGTGAATCAGATCACCTAAGATACTTGTATCAATAGAATGTTCTTATCACTGACAAATGAAATAACAGTGAAAAATTTATTTAGCACAATATAGGATAAACACATAGCCAACACATACCACAGATAAGCAAATAGAAGAACACCATGAATTGAACCCAAAAGTCTTTCTATTATGATAAAAAATGTTCCCAACAAAGCTGCATGTAACCAAGTACAAAAAAATTACCTCATCCAAAGATGTCCAATAGAAGCAAAATGACTTTTATTTATAGAGAAACCCCTCCAAGTGGAAAATAACGGCTAGTTGGCTTGATCCTCGCCAAAATAATCTCAACTGTTGAAAATAGCTTGATTATATTTTAATCTCCATTGTCAAATTTTTAATTTTGAGGAAAAATTCGAATTTTCTTAAAACCCACTTTTAATTAATCCAAAAATTAATATTTTTAATTTTTTAAAAAATTTGACTTTGACTTAACCACTAAGGTCCAAGGGCTGAAATATTTTTAAAATATCCATTTTTCCTTTGGTGGGGGACCTCCAAAAATTAATTTTTCTTCGACCCATGAATTTTTTATTATTTTCCACTTGGAGAGAAATTAATTTCTCTATAATTTTTTTGACTCCAAACTGATTAACTTTTTGGCTTAGGATTTCATTTTATGCCAGGGAAATTAATTAATTGACACTAAAGGAGATTAATAATTTTTTCCACCCTCAAATATTTTAGCCATGATCTCTGATTGCGAGGGACCATGCACTAAAATATTTTTTACATCAAGATATTACAATTAATTCAACCCTCAAAGGGGGAATACACCTTTACATATAAACCCTCATGACATTACCCAATTCTGCAACACAATACGATAGTATAGGCCAAGTGTGTTTGTAATAAAATAATTTAGCCAAATGTGCTTAAATTATTCCCAAACACACCTTTACAATAGACTCGATATAACACGAGGACTCACCTAATACCTTGTCAAGGAATTCCACTCTAGTTTTGGGGTTAAGTTGGAAGGAAAACTTTGTCAATTATCCATGTTTAGAAACACACATATTTCAGTGAGTGTGAAAATTTGGATGCCCAAATTTCTACTGCAGCAACTGATTAAGTTTCTCATACTTGTTAATCTCTGAATCAAGTTACTTACCATTTCCTACAATAAATATCAAAACTAATACACTGCAGTCTACACCATTTAAATTATAAGCGGAAGCAAGAAATTGAACAAGAAAGAGATACAACACATCTACACAGTTATTTTTGGACAAATGTCCCCGGAAAAACCCAATGCGGGAAAACCAGTGCAACAATTGAGGGTTTTATTATTATGCAATAGTAATTTCTGAATACAATCTCTGGATTCCTTTTCGACAATCCAGTTACAGAGAATATCACTGACAAAGAGATTTGTGAGATTACCTCACACTATCATTGGAAGTCCTAGTTAATCAAGCCCTTGAATGAACAACCCTTGGTTGCCTCTGTGCAGTGTCTGCATCAGCGCAACGTCACACTGTCTAGGACCTACATCACTCTTCTTGGCTGATCGATTTGCCTCTAAGATTCTAACTTCTGCTCTCCTGGTCTCACACCGCAGCTTCCAGCTACAAAAATCAAACCCTCAAGCAAATTTCAGACTCCCTCAAGGCTTCTGCGCTACCTCTGCGTTAGCCTACGCTGCCTCTGTGTGGCTCTGCGTCGGCCTCTCTGGCTCTACACTGCCTCTACTGGATCTCTCTCTCTTCTTTGCTGAGTATTCTCCATCCAGGAAAGATTTTCTTTCAAATGCTATCCCTGCCCCTCTCTACAAAAGATCACTATCGAAAATCTCTACGGCAGTTGCTCTGCTTCAAAAAATCGAACTTCTGATCTTCTCTCTGTGTTCTCCAAGTGCCCCTCAAGTCTCTTCTTATATCTTTCTGTTAGATGTTGATTTTTGGTAGCATCGGATGTGCTCTAGCCATGAAAATTGGTGGAGAGGCTAAGGCACATAAGATCTCCAAGACCCAAAAATCGTTTGGGGAAATTCCAACTGGATGAGGGGATATTAAAATAATTAATATTTTTAACGAGACCCTAAGTCTAAACTTAGGGAAATTAAAATATTAATGTGTATTAATATAATATGGGTGAGAAAGTTCTAAATAACGAGAATCAAGCCAAATCTAATCTTAGCTGTTGATTAGGGACTTAATTTAGATCGTTGAATTGTCAACAAGAAAAGTATAATAGAAGGCTTGAGGGTCAGTTGGAGATACACCAAGTTGATCAAGAATTCGATTTTCTGGGGCAGGGTTTGTTGAGAAATCAAGGTAGTGATCTGTTGCAGCGAGGGGCAGTTCGACAGGAGGCCGAGAATACATATTAGAGAGGCAGAGAAAGCGCCGGAGAGACAACGCAGAGCCTTGGAACGCTGACACAGAGGCAGCCAGTACTGACACAGAGGTTGAGTGGGCCAGCGCAGAAGACGTAGAGGGTCAAGAGGCTGATGTAGAAGGCCAAGAGGCTGACGCAGAGGTAGTAGAGGCTGTGTAGAGGCTGACGTTGGGCTGAAGAGGCGGCGCTGAGGGATTTTTCGTGGGGCAGAGTGGTAGCTGAGAGGCAGACGCAGAGCAGAAAAGGGTGACGTAATCCTTGGAGGGTGATGCAGTTTTAGAGAGAAGCTTGGATCAGCTTTCGTTGTCCAGATAAGGAACTGTCGAATTTGTTGTGGGATCAATCATCCAGTTGCTGGTCAGCGGGAATATCTGTCTTCGAGGAGAGGTACTTTTGCCAAGGAAATTCTTTGAAAGGTGAGCCATTTTTGTATTCAGAAATTGCATAATAATAAAACCCTCATATCTACTGCACTGGTTTTCCCGCATTGGGTTTTTCCGAGGACGTGTCCAAAAATAACTGTGTCCCTTGTGTGATTGTCTCAGTTATTTCAGTCGCTGATCTTTATATGTGTTAAGGCTGCATTTGTGTTTATTTTGGTATTTATATTTATCAATAACTTGTTAATGGAAAGAACAAGTAGGAGATAATAAACTAGATAATGCAGTAGGGATTTCTAATGTGTTAGACTTAGAAATTTCAACATTAGACAACCAACGACCCAGATTAACTTCTAATCAATGGCTTAGATCATTTTGGCTTGATCCTCGTCTTCTTCTAGAAGTTACACCCATAATTTAGATTAATACCCATTAATTATTTTAATT
This sequence comes from Pinus tabuliformis, assembly GCA_031772625.1. NCBI lineage: Eukaryota > Viridiplantae > Streptophyta > Pinopsida > Pinales > Pinaceae > Pinus > Pinus tabuliformis. The sequence continues at coordinate 901,639,563 of CM062816.1, read as the reverse complement.
TCCTAAGTTTAGACTTAGGGTCCCATTAAAAATAATTAATTATTTTAATAAAACTGTCTCCGGGTGGAATTTCCCAAAATGATTTCTGGGTATTGGAGAATGCATGTGTAAAACTGTCTCCGGGTGGAATTTCCCAAAATGATTTCTGGGTATTGGAGAATGCATGTGTCTAAGCCTCCTTGCAAATTTTGAGACTTAGAGCACATCTGATGCTACCAGAAATCAACACTCCCTCTTAGCGAGGAATGTGCTCTAGCAATGCAACCCGCTGAAGCATCACTCTGTTCTGTAACATATCCTTCTGTGTTTTTAATGTCTGACATCTTGTCCACCAACTACTACGCAAATACTACATTTGTACCGCTGTTGACCTTGCCACTGTCAACACTGCATTCGTACTGTAACTCCCTCTCAATTCTACATCCATGTTGCTGTTGGCACTGCCACTGCCAACTGCATCTGCACTGCAACCTTCTCCAACTACTGCTGCTACTGCATCAACAATGGAAAAGCATCCCAAATTACTGAATTGGTGTTCAATATGATGCATCTTATTGCTGGAGTTCTGATTGCTGCTAGTCTCTATGCTAACCCTCTGTAGCCTCTATGCTTTTGTTGGCCTCTGCTCTGTGCCAACTACACTGCTGCCAACTGCACTGCTGCCAACTCTGCTCTACGCTGCTCAGCCTTTGGCACTCCTAGCCACTACAACTGTCACTTCGGCACTCCTCTGCACCAACTGACACTAGTCGATCCTGCTACTTCTGATTTGTGCTCCCGTAGTAAGGTATTGATTCGAGAGGTGGGCTCCTCAAGGATCCTGCCCATCTGTAGTCCTTTCGAACTACAACTCTAAATCACCCCACCTCCCTCTTGGAGTTGCCTGGGCTGTCATGGCGAACTCCCCAATCTTCGCGGCTGCAACCTTCAGATCATGCTTCTTGTCTTCGTCCTTCTTCCTGAGAGGACACTATGTTGCATAGTGATCGAATTCACGACACTTGAAGCATTTGATCTTTAAAACATCTTTCTTCTTCTTCCGTTGCTCTTGCTGTCCCTTGGATGTAAGGGCTACATTCTCTTCCTCCTCCTTGGGCTTTGACCCACTGTTGCTGCTTTCATTAAGTTTTCACTTGACCAAGTCTCTCCTCAACTCCTCTTGCTTAAGGGCTGCCCACATTTCATCCTAGTTTGGTAAAGTCGCCCTACCCAGGTCCCAGGATGCTCTGGACAAAGACTTGCCACTCCTCAGATACTGAATTTAGGGCTAGCCTTACCATCTCAGAACCTTGAGTTGTTGAACCCACAACTGCCAACTAATCTCGGGTGTCCTAAAGCTTAGAGAGGAACGGATCAATCTGTTCCGCCTTCTGCATTTGCATAGATCTCATCTTTTGCTCCAAGTACATCTTCCGCTGCTCGGAAGATCCTTGATACATCATTGACAATGCATCCCACATCTCCTTGGCAGTGTTTCTGCCAGCGATGTGACAAACTGTATGATCCTTTACTTCGTCGAGGATCATTCTCTTTGTCTTCCTCATTTCTCCCTTATACTTCTTGAGCGGATTTGGATCTGCGGGCTCAACTACCACGCTGTCAACGTAGAATTTGAGAAAATTCTCATCCAGAAGGCATGACATCCTTGCCTTCTAGATCACATAGTTGGATGCCCCATCCAACCTATCCTGATCTCTCAGTCCACTGGCTACCATCCTTGCCAAACGAAAAAGTCGAATAGGTTCCTCTCTCCTCTACGCAACACTAGGCTGGCCTACGCACTCCCTGTTGGAGCTTGTAGATCTGCTCCTCTCTGTTGCTACTTAACAAGTGAAAATTCAAACTCCTTAGCTGGAAGTCCTCTGAGAAAGAATTCCCTCAACCGTGTCTCTTCTTCCCTCTGACGTCTTTCTGCCTGACAGCTGCACTGCTCCCTTTGTCGCTGACAAATTTTGATTTGGAAATTCTACCTCTCTATCAACTCACTCAGAGAGAGATTTACCACGAAAATCTTGCCCTCCTAGCCTGACTGTGCAAACCCTCAGGGGATTCGAATTGCTGCCTCTGCAGGAATTTCAAATTCCCTTCCTCCTTCAGTGCTGGGCTCTTCCAACACTGTTCTCTTGTTTCACCTGCAGCACCGATACCATGTGAAAATTTGGATGCCCAAATTTCTATTGCATCAACTGATTAAGTTTCTCCTACTTGTTAATTTCTGAATTAAGTTACTTACTGTTTCCTACAGTAAATATTGAAACTAATACACTGCAGTCTACACCATTTAAATTATAAGCGGAAACAAGAAACTGAACAAGAAAGAGATACAACACATCTACACAGTTATTTTTGGACAAATGTCCTCGAAAAAACCCAATGCGGGAAAACCGATGCAGCAGCTAAGGGTTTTATTATTATGCAGTAGTAATTTCTGAATACAATCTCTGGATGCCTTCCCGACAATCCAGTTACAGAGAATATCACTGATAAAGAGATTTGTGAGATTACCTCACACTATCACTGGAAGTCCTGGCTAATCCAACCCTTGAATGAACAACCCCTAGCTGCCTCTGTGCAGTGTCTGCGTCAGCCCAATGTCACACTGTCTAGGACCTGCGTCACTCTTCCTGGCTGATCGATTTGCCTATGAGATTCTGACTTTTGCTCTCTCGATCTCACACCCTAGCTTGCAGCTACAAAAATCGAACCCTCCAACAAATTTCAGACTCCCTCAAGGCTTCTACACTGCCTCTGCATCAACCTACACGGCCTCTGCGTGGCTCTGTGTCAGCCTCTCTGGCTCTGCACTGCCTCTACTGGATGTCTCTTTCTCTTCTCTATTGAGTATTCTCTGACCGAGAAAGATTTCCCTTCGAATACTATCCCTATCCCTCTCTGCAAAAGATCACTATCGAAAATCTCTCCGACAACTGCTCTGCTTCAGAAAATCGAACTTCTGATCTTCTCTCTGTGTGTTCTCCAAGTGTCCCTCAAGCTTCTTCTTATATCTTTTTGTTGGACAACCAACGGCCCATATTAACTTCTAGTCAATGGCTTAGATCATTTTGGCTTTTTCCACTTCTTCTTCTAGAAGTTACACCCACAGTTTAGATTAATATCCATTAATTATTTTAATTTCCTAAGTTTAGACTTAAGGTCCCAATAAAAATAATTAATTATTTTAATGAAACTGTCTCTAGGTGGAATTTCCCAAAACGATTTCTGGGTATTGTAGAATGCATGTGTCTAAGCTTCTCTGCAAATTTTGAGACTTAGAGCACATCCGATGCTACCAGAAATCAACAGTGAGGTTAAAAAACTTCCTATGATGAAATTTGTTGCCAAAACAAAGGCTTATCTAGGTGTTGTTACATAATTAAATGGTCATACTAGCATCATTTACGATACACATTGCAGAAATTGGGTTTACAATGATACACTATTGTTGGCTGATGACTTTGAACTTTGAAATTTTTTCCTTCACATCTTTGTATTCTGCTTCCTTGGATTGTTGACAATGCGTGGTCAACATTTGGCTCTACTTGGGGACACGTTGCTTTGTTGAAGGCATGTGAGAATCCATAACCCTGTATCCAAGAAAACAAAAGTCTATCAAATAGATATCCATTCAAAATCAAAATCAAAATCAAAAGAAAAACTACTCTAACAAATCAAATATAAAGGCAAAAAACTATAATGCTTGAAAAGAAAACTAACTAATGACAGAAATAAAATCCTAACTAAGAGTGTTGGGTTAGAACTACTATACACAGGATGCCATATGGCATCAGATGTCATTGATGTAGTGCATATTGAGTATCTACCTACTTTTAGGCAGATCCATGGGTTGCTTTTCGAATGTGCCATACTGAATTCTAACAATCTTAGGACTTTGACTTATCCGAATATCATGTTGCTCTTGGCCATCGGATGCATCAAATTTCTTCCTTCTTCTCTTCTGCTTTTTACATTTATTTCGGGCAGGATGTGATGTTGATGATGATGTGGTCAGTGTACAACTTCCAAACTGATCTGGAAAATGGTCATATGGAAAATTTGGAACGTCCAAGACATGTGACATGCTCCTTTTTATTTTCGTGAACCTGCTTAGTCAAAGATGATGGATCACTCTTGCAAGCATCAATTTGATTCTCCTCAGCTCCTTTCCTTCCTAGATCATCCTCATTTAGCCATTTCTCAATGGAATCAATGAATTTTTCATAATAAGACGAAGTTTGCTTCAACGAGTTGGGAGGCTTATGCTCTGGGTCCTCTGATTTGAGTTGGAGTTCCTGAACCTGTGATTTTTTCCATTATTTGCAGCTTATTTTGAATATCAACTACTTGACTAGAATGCTCAACCTTCATAGAACTGATTTCATTTGATTGATTTGATTCCATGATATCTATCATGTTCTGAAAAGTGATCATCTGATTATACTGAGTAACCTCCATTGCTTGTAACCTTTTTTCCATGGCACTCATCTCCTTAGCATGATCGTTAACTAATTTTTCTCAATCAAGCTACATGCTCTGAATTACTTAAACTTGATTCTTTATTAGTTGTCTGTATTATGCTCTCATGATGGACATCTGATTAAAATGATTAACTTCTATGATTTTTAGCTTTTCATCATTCTTTTCTTCTATGGCTAACAATTTGGTGTATATGGATCTCATTTCCTTAGAGTGAATCTCTTGATTTAGTTTCATGGTTTTCATCAACTGTGCTTGACTAAACTACATGTCTCTAAGCATTTGAGTTAATTCCATGATGAGATGCTTATCATTTTCTTTTTTATGGTCAATACCAATTTGATCACTCGTCCCTACCTTTCCACTATCGAGAATTCTTCTTGCAACAACACAAGTGGATTCATCAAGAAAATGTTCACACGGTCTGCAATATGGTGAAGATCGATGTGGCGCATTCTCGTGAAACCTTTCTATGATAGCTGGGTCTTTTACAGGATCACTTTCATCTTTCTTCATAGTGCGAGTGGTACAAGGTGTACCCCTTTGATCTCCATATCTATTTTCGAAAGCATTGATGATAGCTTTCGAAGAGTCAAAGAAATTGTCAAGAAAATCATAAAACCAATTGTTAGCATCACCTTCCAAGGAAAGGACAAAGAGTCACATCTTGACATCTTCATGATTGTAATGTGCAGAGCCACAAAACATTTCCATACAATGAGTAAACTTTGTGATGATTTCTAGTAGTGATTGCATGATTACCCATGAAAGAAGGTAATTTATTAATGGCATTTTTTGAAATATCATGAGGATTGTTAGTAAAATGATAAGGGGTGAGCAAGTCATTCATGATGACTTGCTTAAGGGGAAAAGGAGCCAATGGATGTTAGAGAGAGATCCTTGTTCAAGAAAAACAAGAGGTCTACAAGAAGCGAGCTTCTAGCAGAAATTTTTATAAAAAATGAAAGAAGTGGAGTCGCCACTTGAACATGAATCTAACTCTAAAATCCAAAAGGCAAAAACCGAAAAGTTAGTGAAGGACCAAGAAAGGAATTTTTTCTATCCTGGATCAAGGAAAAGTAAGTGGATATCAGGGAGGGATCCTTGTTTGAGAAAAAATGAATGCTTACTAGAATGTAATTTGTTTAACCGAGCTCTAAGAGCGGGGTTAACCAAGCTACTAGGATTTCATCTAGTGTAAGCTCTTGTGAATGGATGAATAAGTGGAGTCGCCACCCAAATAGGAAACTGACCCAAACGTCTTGGTGCTAAAGGTGTAGATAGGAAAGGTGAACAAGGTGATGAGAATATGAGTGAGATATCAAAGCGCCAGAAAATGTTGTGCTTGACGGATTAAGAAGATGAAAATTATTAGAAGATTAGGAAGAATGTCGTTAAAGCGTTGAGAACAATATAAAATTATCCCCGTAAATGACGCCATAAATGTTGTCGCCCAAACTGTACAGGCAGGAATGTGACAATGCTTAGGGAGGGGGCTAACACTTTGATCTCTACACTCTTCGTTCTAGCTGTCTCCCTACAACAAGCTATGGGGGGTAGTCCCTATGAAATGCAAAGATGGGAGACTTGTTGGCAACTAACAAGTCTGGGAGACACAACTGAATGGCCTAGCAACTCGGTTGAATTAGCAAGTTAAGTGATTCGGTTAGATTTATTATGAAGGTCAGTGCCTTGAAAGGATTCAACTACTTGCTTAAAACAAGTTATTACCAAGTTACCGGATGAATAACTGTTGCTTAAGGATGCTTCACTAACCTAAATGAGATGCAAATCCTACAATCTAGGTGAGATGCAGAATCTTGGTTTATTTTAAGTTATATGCCTATTCTAGGTGTATCCTTCCTCTTAACTATTTTGAAGCTAGTCTCTAGAGTAGGTTGTGAGAGAGAAGCTAAGGGGGTGTTGAAAAGTGTAACTAGGTTCGGTCTTCATAATGACGTGTAATTGTGATTTTATGTATTTGATGAAAAGAAGAATTTATTATTATTATTATTATTGTAGTGCTTGTCTCATGGGTTTCATGAGCAAGGACTTTTATTTTAGTGATGGCCCCCATTGTGAGCCTTTAGGATTTGTCATCTAGTCATAAAATTCAATTTGAGTCTATGTCATGTATGAAGGACCCTTCTTGGGCATATTACAATTATGTATGAGTCAATAGAAATGTCAAGTAGCCCAAGGCATCCCTCTTCAATTCAGCTTCAAATGGAATTAATTAACTCCTCCAAACAGTGATGTCGGCTCACACTACTCAAGTCGACTTAATATAGAGGCAAACCATTATAAATAGGGCCATCCGAATTTCATTTTAGACACAGACTTTCAGTGGTCAAGTCTGAAATAGAAAGTGCGAAGTACAACAGAAGGAGCCAAGAAAGTGCGAACTCTGGAGCTGAGTTGCACTAGAAGGAGCCGAGAAAGAGCAGTTGAGAAAGTGCGAAGTTTGAGGCTTAGTTGCAGCAAAAGGAGCCGAGAAAGAGTAGCACTCCTCCTAGTCGAGTTAGAGAGAAGGTCGAATCTAGAAGGGAGGCCAAGACAAGAATTAGAAGAAGGCAAAGTCTAGAAGGAAGGCCTAGATAAGAAGATCAAGTCTAGAAGGGAGGCCGAAGGTTTGAAGTTGAAAGAAGGTCGAAGTGGAAGAGGAGCCGAGAAAAGGAAAGGAGCAGAAGGTTGACTATCATTGTCAAAGGATCTCATCAAGAGAACTTTTGTCTTGGTCTTGGAGTGGCAAATAGGTCAAGGGTTGTGGTCTTGGTATTCGTCAATTGGAATCTCTATAAGAAGAAGAATTTGTTTGGGTTTTCCTCTCAAAGAGTGAGAGGTTTTGGCCCTGGCTAATAGCCTATACCCTATGTCTCTTGTCTCTTTATGGTTTATGCATTGGTAGCTGTTTGATGAAGAAGAACACTAATAACCTAAATAAAAGAAGATCCTAATCTAAAGAAGTAAAAAGCACTCACAAGCAGTTACTAATAGAAGAGAAATCACTTAATCACTATGCCCTAGATTTCTCAACATGGTATCAGAGCTAAGGTGACTAAGTCAAGGAAGGGCATCTTATCAAGGGACACTCAAGGATCAAATCTCAAGGAAGGCATCAAAGCAAAGATCATCTTGAAGTCAAAGGAAGCATCATAACCCTAAATCAAAGAAGTCTACAAAGAAGTATTGGGATCATCATCAAGAAGGAGAAGGCCAAAACCCTACATCTACTCAAAATGTTTTGAAATCGATTCATCCAAAGGAAGCTAGAGGTGTTGTCATCAAGACTCTAAGGCAATCTCTCTCAAACACGATCCCTACCATTGAAGACATCATCATCATAAAAGGATCCAAGGGATCTCCCTCTCTGTGGGATCAAGGATCATTATTGAAGAAAACTATCTTCATCAAAAGAAAGTTTTCTATCCTCTATATCATCATCAACATAAAGGAAGCAACAAGAAGAAGGAGCATTCTATCAAGTAAGTATATCTATCAAAATGTCTCTTTGCAAGGAAAGCAATAAATTGGTTGGGGCTTTAAACTATCTTGCATGGAAGAAATGGACAGATCTAAATCTCATTGAAAATGAGGTTATGGAACATGTTAAACGTTCTGTCACTAAACCAAGAGAGGAAGATGCTCAAGCTCTTGCCACGTATATGAAAGGGGAAGTTAGGGCTTAAAGGATTCTCATAGAATCCATCAAGGATCCCCTCATCCCATATGTATCTAAACTCGAAACTCCAAAAGAAATCTATGACAAATTGGTAGAGTTATATTTCGCAAGCATTGTTGGAGAAGTCATCTCATTAAGGCAAGAACTCTACAAGCTGAAGATGTCCAAGTGTGAAAATTCTATCACTGCAACAACTGATTTATTTTACCTATTTATTTCCCAATAAGTTATTTATGAAAATCCTTCAGTAAACATTAAAATAAATTATGCTGTAGATAACACATCATAATATAGAAACAAATACATGCACACAAATTAACACATTGACACAAAGATTTTGGACAATCAGTCCCCGGAAAAACCCAATGTGGGAAAACCGGTGCAACAAGGGAGGATTTTATTATTCAACAATTCTTCAATACAACTGGGTGCCAAACTGGCTTACCCAACAGAGAGAAAATTCTTCAGCACTTCTCCCAGTCTCAACATCAGCCTGACTGACCTCTGTGTAGCTCCCAGACCCTCTGCATCAGCCCCTGCCTCTCTGCGTCAGCACTGGGCCTCTCTGTGTCATCTATGCAGGCCCTCCAATGATTGCACAATCTGAAACCTCTGTGTCTGCCTCTCCAACCTCTGTGCTGTTCCCCTGGTGTTGTTCCCGACTCTCTATTTCGTACTTGCTGCCTCCTACTGCTCTCCAAACCACTAGTTCGAATTTCTCAGCTAACCCCGCTCTAGAAATCAAACTGACTGGTCTCCCTCAGTGTGTTCTCCAACTGACCCTCAAGCCTCTTCTTATACTTTTCTTGTTGGTCCTTCAACGACCGAGATTAAATCTCTAATCAACGGCTAAGATTATATTTGGCTTGATCCATGACTTTTGGAACCTTCTAACCCAGTTTTATATTAATACCCATTAATAATTTATTTTTCCTAAGTTTAGGCTTAGGAACTCCATTAAAAATATTAATTATTTTAATATCTCCCAAACCAGTTAGAATCTGCCCAAACCATTTCTGGCTCTTGGAGATCTCATGTGCTTTAGCCTCTCCACCAATTTTCATGGCTAGAACACATTCAATGCTACCCCAAATCAACACTCCCTCTTAATGAGGATTGTGCTCTAGTAATACTCCACACTGAGCATTACTCTAATCATATAGCATCGGTACCTGTGCTGATGCTAAGCATCCCTGCCCAATATCCTTTGCACTGCTACATCCTGTACTGCTGCCCTTGGCTCTATCACTGCCACTGCTACATCTGTACGGCAACTCCCTCTGCATCCGTGCTGCTGTTGGTCCATCTTCCCAACATTGCATCTGCACTGCAAACTCCTCATCATGTTGCATTGTGCAACTGCTGACTGCTACTGCACTGCAACATCATACCTATTTTTGCTACTGAAATGGATTCTTTATCATTCCCATCTTCTCCCTGAAATAATCAAACTTGGTTCTTCCAAGGGCCTTGGTAAGGATGTTTGCCACTTGTTCTCTTGTAGGAGTGTAGCTCAACCAATGTTGCACACATCGCGATCGGGATTTAATCGGCACCGGGAAAAAATCGGAAAAATCGTTAAAATCGGGAAAAAATCGGGAAAAAATCGGAAAAAATCGTTTGGCACAAAAATATTCATTTTTTTTCATTTTTTTTCAATTTTTTTAATATCTAAACCATCTACAACATAAAATAAATACATTGACACATAAATATGATAAAAAAACTAATATATAAGATGTTCAATATCATTTCTAGCGCTAAAATCACACATAACATTGAATCATGTCCTGAATAGTAAGTCCTGAGTCCCAAGTCCAACTCAGCCTCAAAATATCAACAAAAAATATGATAATGTATCTCATCATGTCATAATGTCATATACAATAAAATGAAAGTCTAATCCTATTGATTTCCTCTGCCCCTCTTGCGAGAATATGGCACAGCTTTCTCTTTCCCTCTAGATGTAGAAGCTGGTGCCTGTGGTGGTGGAAATGGCAGTGGAGTCTGACGTGCTCTAGAAGCTGAAGAACTAGTAGTAGCAGCTACAAGAGGCTGAGGTGGACGGAGACCACGTCCTCCACTGGTGGTAGTGGTAGCCCGGGTAGCCCGGGTAGGCGGTGTCACCTCCTCCTCCTGCTCCTCCAACTCCTCCTCCTCCTGCTCCTGCTCCTGCTCCTGCTCCTCCTCCTCCTCCTCCTCCTCCCCCTCCTCCTCCCCCTCATCCTGCACTAACCAATCCTCAGTGGGATCCATGAGAGGCCTCTCGGTCTCAACCCTCCATTCAGCAGTGGTGTCAATCCCATCCAATGAGATGGCTTCCGTATCAGGTGTCTTCTCTAGTTGTTTCACCCACAATCGAAGATTGTAGTAGACATAGACCATGTCATTAAGTCTATGGGACTCCAACCTGTACAAAGTTCATGAAATAATAAATTAATAATTAATATTATAAAAAAAATATTGTTTAAAACTTTAATGAATTCAAAAATTTATTTGGAAATTTGCAATATTTTAAATGTTTAAGTGTTAACCTATTGCGCTTCTTGTTGTGTATTTTTTCAAATACACTCCAATTGCGCTCACATCCCGAGGAGCTGCATGTTTGGCTGAGGATGCGCACGGCAAGATTTTGCAAAAGGGGTACTCTGCCACCATACATCTTCCACCATGCGTCTACAACAAAATTACAAAGAAAATTTTAAATAAACATAAGAAAAAAATGGAATTTGAAGAAACAATGAAATTTGAAACAAAGTTACAAAGTACATACTACAAACTAAAAAATACCTGGGATTTTAACCGTCCTATCATTGATAGCCATCTCAAAGCCAAATGTGCCACCTGACAACTTATATTGCTCAATTTGTCTAGAGACCTCCATACGTTCTTCTGGAGTTTTCACCATCTTCTGGACACAGGTTAATAATCCTTCCACGACCTCAACATCAAAATTAAACCCACATGCATAAGAAAATGCAGGGTTCAGGAAAAGGCCAGCAGCATGAATGGGACGATGGAGTGTGTTGTTCCATCGCTCATCAATGACCTTCCATAGAAGGAGTTGTCTCTGGAACCCATCATCTCCCTTGTCATCATAGTAGGACCGAATGGCTTCTTTGGCCCTATCCATGGCTTCATACAAATAGCCCATTGCGGGCTTCTCACCATCTACCAACCGAAGAACCTTTACCAAAGGTTCTGTGACAGCGCACACCTCCTGCACTCCCGCCCAGAAGTCTTCTTGGTATGAAACAAGTCTGCAGACGGCCTCTCCTTCTGGTTTGCGGCTCATTGGCGAAGAACGCCACTCCTCTGAAACAAACATTCTCTTCAAATCCCACATAGAATTCAAGAGGGATTGAAGAGATATGAAACTCGTCGCAAACCGTGTAATGGCGGGGCGCACCAACTCTTTGTTGTTGGTGCATTTTCTCATCAAGCTAAGCACAGATGTGTGATTGTAAATAAATTTTGTGATGGTTTTTGATGAGTCAACAGCCTCTTTGACAAAGGGAATTTTCCCTATGTCCTCTAACATCAAATCAATACAATGGGCAGCACAAGGTGTCCAAAATAAAGTAGGATGCCTGTCCATAAGCAATCTACCAGCAGCAACATAATTTGCAGCGTTGTCCGTTATGACTTGGACAACATTTTCTGCACCCACCTCCAAAATAAACACATCCAGCAAATCACATAAATTTTTTGCATCTTTGATTTGATGAGTTGCATCAACAGATTTGATAAACATAGTCCCCAAGGGACAACTAACCAAGAAGTTTATAAGGGTTCTCCCCTTTTGGTCAGTCCAACCATCTGACATAACAGTGCATCCTGTTTGTGCCCATGATGCCCTAAAATCCTCCAATCTTTGGGTGCAGTCACGCTTTTCATCTTGAAGAAGCCGGCCTCTGAAATCATGAAGAGAAGGGAGTTTGTACCCCGGGCCAACACTGGCAACAGCATCAAGAGTAGGTTGGAAAAATGGATTATTCCTTATAATGCTGAAAGGAATATCACTCCAGAGGAGAAATTTTGTCATCAACTTGTCAGCTTTTTCTTTTTCAGTTCTTTTCATCATTGAACCGATAGTTGGTTGTGAACCAGGTGTGGTTCGAGGAACAAAATATGATGATGCAGCAAACGGATTGACTGACGCTGCAGTAGAACCTGTGCCACTTGGCCCACTTCCTTCAACTGACCTTCTTAGTTGCCTTTTGAGTTCTTCTTTGGCGTCTCTAGTGTGCTCTAATTCTCCCAATGCTCTCATGGCTTTTTGGATAATTTCAGCATTTGTCTTTAGACAGGGCCCCACATCACGTCCAGGGATTTGTGCAAGGTGGAACTTCAACCTGTACACCCCCCCGAATATTTCCTTTCCACACAACTTGCAAATCAAGTTTTGTCTATCATTCGGAGTTTTAGGGTCACCATATTCCCAGAAAGGATCCAATTTCCTTGGCATGTTTGTTTTTGAATTTTGAATTTGCAAACCTATGGAAAAATAAGGATTAGGAAATAGGAATTTAGGATTACATAAATGATAATAGTAAATAGTAAATACAAATTACAATTTAGCATTTGCAAAATTACAAGCTAATTATTTCCAAAATCCCAATTTGAATTTCTAAACCCAAAAAACAATGAAAAATAAAAAAAAATAAACAATGTTTAAAGAAAATGAGAAAATAAAAATCAAAAATTGGTTCTCATAGTCATAACAAATAACCCATCCCAAATCAATGAAAAATTTCTAAAAATTCTTTAAAAACAATGAAAAACAAAGTTTTTAGAGAACCAAAACAAAAAAAAATTAATCTACATACCTGGTTTATGGACAAATTCGTGATCTTGGCTTGGATTCCTAAAATCGGCTCCCACAAGCGACGGCAACCCTCTCCCTCCCTTCTTCTCCTTCTCCTCCTTCTCCTCCGCGGCGGACTGCTGAATGAATAAACAAAAAATCGATTTTACATATAAAACCCCCGCTGCCCGCGCCTCCCGCGATTTTTTCCTTAAAAATCGCGATTTTTTCGAAAAAATCGCGATTTTTTAAAAAATCGCGATTTTTTCGATAAAAATCGTTAAAAAAAATTTCCGCCGATTTTTTGGATAAAAATCGCGATTTGAATCGGCATTTTGAAAAAATCGCGATTTTCCGATTTTATCGCGATTAAATCGCGATGTGTGCAACACTGAGCTCAACTGTACAGCTCCTTGTTGGACATAGTCTCTGACAAAGTGAGACCGGATATCAATATGCTTTGACCAATCGTGAAACACTGGATTCTCAGAGAGCTTGATGCAACTTTGATTATCACACATGATCCTGGTCGCCTCCATCTTTCTTCTGAATAGGTTCACAAGCAGTTTTCTAAGCCATATGGCCTTGCACGAAGCTGTGCTTGCGGCCATATATTCTGCCTCAGTTGAGCTCAGAGCCATGGATTTTTGTTTCCTACTGCACTAGGAGGTCATTCCTGATCCAATGTTGAAACAATACCCAAAGGTACTTTTCTGATCCACTGAACTTCCTACCCAATTTGCATCAGTAAACCCACTCAATCTGATATCCTTACCCCTAGTGTACAAGAGTCCATAATCGACTGTTCCCTGTAAATACCTGAGAACATGTTTGGCTGTTGCCCAGTGCACCCTCTTTGGCTCCACCATGAACTGACTGAGGGTGTTGACAGCGTAGCAAATGTCTGGCCTGGTATTGACCAGATACATCAGGGACCCTATGCGCTGCATGTATAAGGTACTTTTCCGATCCACTGAATTTCCTGCCCAATTTGCATCAGTAAACCCACTCAATTTGATATCCTTACCCCTGGTGTACGAGAGTCCATAATTGACTGTTCCCTGTAAATACCTGAGAACATGTTTGGCTGTTGCCCAGTGCACCCTCTTTGGCTCCACCATGAACTGACTAAGGGTGTTGACAGCGTAGCAAATGTTTGGCCTGGTATTGACCAGATACATCAGGGACCCTATGAGCTGCATGTATAAGGTGGGATCAACATCTTTGTCTTCTGATGCATCAATCTTCTTCCAGTTGGTTATCATTGGAGTAGCCTTGGGTCTATAGTCCTCCATCCTGAATCTCTTCAGGATTTGCATATCTCCCTTGCCCAAGGAAGATCTTTCCCTTTTGTTGCCAAACTTCCAAGCCCAGAAAATAATGCATTCGTCCCAAATCCTTCATGTCGAACTTCGTGGCTCGATTCTTCTTGCAGCCCCCTATGAGCCTTGATGATCCTGTCAGGAAGAGATCATCCACATAATACTAAGATTAGAGGCTCATTCTCTACAACCAGATAGTAGAGATTTGGATCTGCGTCACTCTAGACAAATCCCATTTTCTGCAAGTAGCCAGCGATTCACCCATAACATGCTCTAGGTGCTTGTTTCAGCCCATACAAGTCTTTCTTCAATCTGCATACATGAGACTTCTTCTCATGTGTCTCAAAGCCCTATGGTTGTTCAAATCCCTCTCTCAACAAATATTTTAAAATTTGGTTCCTCTGTGACTAGCGGTTGCATATTTCTCATTAACATATGTGATGCATGAGTTGTGTAGCCCTCACCAACCCCACAAAGAAACTAACTTGTATCAGTGCTAGTGTGGTCATGTGATTATTCTTGATGTAGATTTCATATATGAAAAGCAGAGCTTGTAAGGTCATCGAAAATGCTTTTCCTCACTTTGCACTTAGGTTGTCAAATTTTGAGCTATCCAAGTTTTCTTTTCTTTATATATCCAAGGCATTTGGTGCAATATTTGAGGGGGTTCATTAGATTCCCTTCAGAGCATTGCAAAAAATTTATAGAATTAAAATTCTAGCCAATATTGTAGGAGCACTATCAAGAATTTCATGGGGCCAATAGTATCTCGATATACTAATTTGAGATTGAAAATGCATTTATCTTTATACATTCCCATTTTTTCCATGTGCTTGTAGGTGGTATTATTATACTTTTTAATTTGACATTATGTTTGCACATGTGAGCTTCAGTTCTTTGGATGTTTGGATCTTGCTGCTAGTCCTTTTATTTTACGGAAAATATGGAACACATTTTTTTTTTTTCCTCAACTATTTTCTTAGAACTATCTAGCTAAGGAGATAAGTTGTTTTTTTACTCTGCAAGTTGATTTATCATTTTATGTCTCCATTTTCCTTGCAAATCTGGATCTTAAATAAAAAGTTTTGCAATTTTGGTTCTATATTACAAAAATAAATGTAGGTTTAAAATAGGAGCTAGATGTGTAATTTGAATTTTTTTGTGCTCAAATCCCCCTCAACAATTATTTTAAAATTTGGTTCCTCTGTGACCAGGGGTGTACACTTCATTATTTTCATGAAGAGTGAATCTTTTCCTTTCACAATTATGTAGTAATTTTTGTTTCAAATGTCTTCTACAATAGATTTGAGGAATACAATGTTTCATTCATCTCTTCATGATGCATCTTGTTGATGTTTGTAGCTCAGGCAGGTACTTCTACATAGGCCTAAGTTTCTAGGTGTGTGGAACCCACCTAATACACCCTTAGCCATAGCAATTACTTTAATGATTGAAGTAATTTCTTTTATAAGATAAAAGTGAGCTAATCTAATGAAATGCAAAGGTTTTTGCATTCATGAATTATATGAATCTCAACCATTGATCTCAAGTGAGGTGAGATCTAATCTCAACTTTCAATCACTTTGGAGATTAGGGTTGTGGATTCGGTCATATCTCAAGCTTATAAAGAAACCCTATCTAAGGGAGATGACATAGAATACATTTTGAGTACAAGACACAATGAGAGTGAGATTTCAGTGATTGGGTGGAATACTTCCATTTATGTGTGTTGGGTCTGAGGAAGGTGCAAGGAGAAATAAGGGAGATCCAGATCAGCCAAGACATATCGAAGGACAGATCTAGGGCTTGATCAGCTAGAGAAGATTCAGGTTCATTGTTGTATATGTAATTTCCTCAATGGGACATTTTCCTAGTAAGAGAGCCTGGGTAGGTTCTGAAGTTATTATTAATGAATAACTGTTGATTGGGCATAATATTTGTGTTCTTACATGATTGAGTTTGGTTATTTAATTTGCTTCTACTAAATATTAAGTTAAACTCTAGCAATGTTTTTATTCAGTAGGTTTGATCTGCTAGAAAATAATAAATCAGGCTCTAGGGTTACGAAATTTAAAACATCCTATTTCATGAAATTGTTCCCTTAGTTTGTCCTTGAAATGAGTTTCTGTATTAGTTATATTATTTTCCATATTAGACATATTTGTGCATATTATATCTTTTTGGAAGATTACATCATTATTTGCTCTTTTTTAGATAATGTTTTTCAATTGCTCAGAATTATAATTTTTTTTTCCTTTTTATCTTTCCGTTGGCTTCTTGGTCATCTCTCTACAATGTTTCTTTGAAAATCCCATTTTCAATAGCCAACACTCAATGTGATCGACATGGATGGCTGATTTGCAATATTTTTATTTGCAGGCAAGCTATATGCGGGTAGCATTGACTTCAAAAGAAAACAATCTGTCAAATTCCTGTAATGGATGTGCCATTTCAAAACCAGAACCAATGCTACCAAGAGATTGGCAAAATTTACTCGAGGAGAGCAAGAGATTTGTAAATGTTGAGATATCCCAATTATTGGAACAGATGGAAAAAGCAGGGTGGGTTCTTAAGAACGTACTTTTGTCTCCAAGTGAACAAATCACTTACAGGACTTTGGGAGAGAATGAGAAGTCTCACCCATGAACATATTACACTTCTGTTGCATACACACTAATGCATAGAATCGATTCTTTGGTTGATTAGGATATTAAGATCGTTGTTCCTATTCAAACTTTGCACAGCAGAATCCTCAAACACAGCATATTTTGCAAATGTGTATACCTGCAGATTGGTGTTTGTCTCAATCACCCTTTGAAATTGTAAGATGAAATATTTGAAGTGATATTGTGCAAAAGTACTGTATGTAAAGTGACGACTATTCCCATGAACATGATCTTTCAACTGTATCATCAACATTAGCCTTGTTGAAACATGAAATATAACATCCTGAAGTACATACTGTATTTTTGAGAATTTGTAATTCTATAGATTGGATGGTTGATGCAGGAGCATCTACAAGTTAATTATATTATTATACCCTTGACCTCCATAGTTCAAAATCATTTACTATGGCAGTTGGTTCCGTAAATTAATGAGTTGGTTTTATAAATTTAATGGTTTTTAGAATATGAAGAGTCTAGAATAATCTGAAATAGTTAGGAAGAATTATCGTGTCATTTTAGTTGTTATGAAATAGGGAACAAGATCGCCAAATCAGGAATTGTTAGACATTACAGGCAGCAGGTTTGGATTGTCAGTTGGATTGAGAATTTCATTTATACCTCTCTTATGTAATCTAAAGGCAGAGTCGAATGAGAGATCTGAAGTTGGGAACTCTGCAAATTGTATTTGTCTTCAGATTTAGAATATATATTTGGACTCTGATTTTCTATGCATATTTTTGTTTTTGTAAGTGGAAATTTATGTATGTCGCAGTCTATTACCTCTGTTTGCAGTGTGACCTAGTTGCAGGCCAGATTCAATAAGTGTGAGCATAAAAAGGTGGAGTACTAAGGTTAAATTACGAGAATTGATAGTGCCTGATCAAAGACCAGGCTCAGACTTGTTGGAAGTGAGTCAGATTTTATTAAATAAATCAGAGATGCATGCTCTATGACAGTGTTGGAAGCTCACGGATTATACAAAAGAACCCTGGCAGTTTTGAAATGGAGTCAAAGGAGGGATAATGATGACGATATGACCGAATCCAACAGTGTTCTGATTATTCTCGTGAGGAGGGGCCACTAAAAATTCCAAAGAAACAGAGCAGCCCTGTCAAGGAGCCATAGTGATCAGTATCCCACCTCGCAGAGAATTCGTAAGAATATAGTATGAGTTTGGATTGGTGACAGAACTACGATGCAAGGGGCTTTGGGGTTTCATGTGCAACGCCAACCCGTCACTGGATCCCAACTCAATTCCATGTCTATCCTATATGTTAGATTCAATCCTGTGTTGTGATTGTATATTCTCCTCAGATCTTGCTCCTGAGCGCATCTTAAATTTTATATGTGAACTTTTGTGCTAGCTGTATAAATTTTGAATATAGTATGGGTTCTGATTGGTGACAGAACTACACGATGCAAGGGGGCTTTGGGGTTTCATGTGCAACGCCAACCCTTCACTGGATCCCAACTCAATTCCATGTCTATCCTATATGGTAGATTCAATCCTGTGTTGTGATCATATATTCTTCTCAGATCCTGCTCCCGAGCGCATCTGTGATTTACATTCAGTGTTCCACGGGGACTCGCCCCCCCCTTAGGGGTCTAGTTTCCTCGCTCCCCCGCGCTCCGGGGACTTGGGGACGAGTAGGGAATGTTTCCCCACGCTCCCAAAATGGGGGAAACTTAGGGGGATGTGCCAGGGAAACGTTGCCCTTCCCTGAGGGGGCGTTTCCGAAAAGGGGGACGTGGGGGGACGTGGGGGGGCTTGGGGGGACGTGGGGGGACGTGGGGGGGCTTGGGGGGACGAGAGGGGACATGGGGGGACGAGGGGGGACGTGGCACACCTTTAATGCATTAAAAACCATTTTAATTAACTAAACACTGAACTTAATCTTTAATTAAGAGTTAATTAATGTTTATGGTTTTGGAAAATCGTTGTTTCATGTTATAAAAAGTTAAAAACGGCACCCTGAACCATGAACAACACACTCACATCCTTTGCAAGTTCGCTGAGCCCTCCACTCACAGCGTTGGATTTCACTGTTCGGATTTTAATAAACAGTCCCTGTATCATTATTGATTGTATTAGGAATTGTATACAAAAGATAAATTACCTAAAAAAAGTCAGTGAATTAATACAATTTGTTGAAAGTGCAAGCTAGGAAAACCAAGACCTTGAATCGGTTCAATATGGGCTCTCCCCGTTCATGGTGATAGTAGGTTTAGGAAAAGAGCCTACTGTCACATGTTCTGAAAAGTGGATCTGACTATTTTAGTATTTTGTTTCCAGGAACCAATTAACCACAAGTATGGGTGAAAAATCCGACTTGTAAAAACTTAAAAGACTGCCTCCTTGACTACCATGCGTTGTGTTGATGAGACCTGACTGAAATATAATATTGTTGATATAATAAGACCTGATTAAAATACAGAATGTTAATATTCCACCAGCCACCCAACTACTTTCCTATATGATTTCTCAAAATTCTGCCCTGACATCTAATTTTGATCCCATGAGAACTTAAAGGGTTCAAACTTCAAAATATACATTCGCTCAAAGAAAGAAACCAGCAGGATCTGTAAAATGGAAACTAACTAAGCAGTCTAACAACATGAAAAGAAGAAAGTAACTTCCACTTACGTGTCTATCATTTTTTGCATGAGATTGCCGATGGAAAAATCTATGGCACAAGGTTATGGCTGTCGCAATGGTTACCTGGGAACTGAATAAACAATAGACAGTCAGCCTATTACTATATTAGGCCTATGGTCTTTACCTGTGGAAAAAGCATCCAGGTTCTGTTTAGTCCAAGTTCCAAAAATGATTTCTTTTAGACTTTTTCTCTAGGTTAGCAGTATCTAAAACAGAATTGTGAAGGTATATCAGACCTATGGGCTAGTCCTATGGAAGCATTGCCAAATAGGCTATTCATATATTAATATTATCAGTTGAAAATCTACGGCCTGCCTAACTAATATGTCAAGAACTTAGAAGTCCAGTTTCTCAAAATCATTATACATAATCCACTATAGTTCTGAGTTCTCTCTATGTTTAAGTTTTCTTCTAGGAAGGACAGTTCTCTCTTTGTTTAAGTTTTCTTCTAAGAAGGATTGTGTAAATTTTCAAATTCATTGCTTTCTTGCTCCAGGAATTCATATCAATGATCGTGCTTTGCAGCTCTTCAATTCAAACCAAATTGTCATAGTAGACTCAATTAATAAATTATAATTTATATTTATAAATTTTTAAGACCCTGACGCTCCCCCACGTTTCCTAAAAAATGGTAGGGAGCTTTTGCATAGGCCGCTCCCGCGCCCCCTCATCCCGGAACCTTGGTGGAACATTGTTTACATTTAAATTGTATATGTGAACTTTTGTGCTAGCTTTATAAATTTTGAATAGCAATAAGCTTGGGTTTTAGCCTTGTACCAATGCCGACACCACAATATGATTTAGCATTGGTTTGGCAGTGAATATAATGCCCTTTGCTCATCTTTGCGTAAAGAGTGAACGAAAGTTAAATGTTTGTAAGCAAAATCTTGGTCTGTAGTTTTGGAAATGAGTACCATTGAGTTCTGAAACAGTGTTATGTAATTATTGTATTCCCTTAGAGTGGACTGGTCCATATAGTGCTTGATGGTAAGGCACTTGTAGGCCAATATTGCAGCAGAGAAGTCTTGAGCTTATCGCAGCCATCAATGGTGTCGCAGATAATCTTGGAAAATGAAACACCACTTATCATGAGGAGATATTGATGTGAATATCATTCTGTAACACTGCACTGGAATCTTGATTCTTTCAGCCAACATTATCTCAGATAATTCATACTGATGACAAGCTTAATCTCCTGGGATTTGATATGTTCTTAACTGTATAAGTTTCACTGCTATTTCTTGTTTATCTTCTCTTGGTGTTGGAAAATAATCCTCATATTTCTAATTCAGAAAGATATGTATTGGTTTTTTCTCAGTTACATCCTAGAAATTCAAACTTCTTATGTAGATACGGAATAATTTTGCCATTCAATTTTCCAGATTTGTTCTCAATTGTCAACTCAATAATTATGTCATAACCTCCTGTAACTTCTTTGTTATAACGTTCCTTTCATAGTAACATACCAATAGATGTAAGTGCATTTTGTAAATATTATATAAATAAAAATAAAAGAAGCAGGTGTCAAAGAAGGGTGCAACTCCTGTGCTTTTAATGGGTTAAAAAATGGTTCCAAGTATGATTTTCCATTCCAGTGAGACAAAATTGGTTACAACTTACAAGGGGTCTTGAACACAATGTTGGGGATAAAATAGATGACCAGTGACAGGTGTTCTGCACAGATCTATGGAGAGTTTAGAGGCAACATCATGCTTGCTCATAGTGGTGAGCCACCCCATCCATTAACATTTACACATGCCTCATTGGACAATACTCCCTCCAAGGCGGGTTACCGTTAAAAGCTTATTTGTAGTCTTCAAGCATCGTCTTGGCAAGAGGTGTGCACGATTTTAAAAATCTCAACGTGGGATTATAGGGGAGCTTCTAGTGATGGTAGATGGGCTAATGCCAGGTTAGTGTTGGTCAATTTGCACATTGTTTCTGGTGATGGTAGATGGGCTAAAGTCAAGTTAGTGTTGGTCAATTTGCCAGATTAGCGTTGGTCAATTTGCACATTGCTTTTGGTGACAGTAGACTGGCTAAAGTCAAGTTAGTGTTGGTCAAT
Organism: Pinus tabuliformis; assembly: GCA_031772625.1. Classification (NCBI taxonomy): domain Eukaryota; kingdom Viridiplantae; phylum Streptophyta; class Pinopsida; order Pinales; family Pinaceae; genus Pinus; species Pinus tabuliformis. The sequence continues at coordinate 901,617,892 of CM062816.1, read as the reverse complement.
CTGGACATTGATGTGCTCTATGTTCATCGGTAAAAGTCCTGTTACCCACTAAAAGTGGGTGACTCCTAGGAGACACTTTTCTCCTATTCATCTCCTCTAGCCTGTAGCTAGTGGCCCATGAGAGCCACTTCGTACGATGCGACATGCTATTCGTATCTCCACCATCTGCATCAATCATATGTTACCTCGCCCATCAAGTGCACATGTTAGAAGGCGGGCTTTTGATTAAAATGTAATTTATTCATTATGCAATCATGGGGTTATGCATGTTTGTATTTGGGGATTTTGACATGGATTATGGGGTAACTTGGAAGAAATAAGGGTTTTGGCTATAGTCTTGTTACCCCACCTTAAATGGGGGGTTCTATTCTAGTCTAGTGGGACCTCCCTTGATGGCCTATGGCTTTAGGATGGGGCACTACTTGGGAAATAATCATTGAGATAGCATAGCCCCATCCATCCCTAATCCATACTTACCACTTTCCACCTCCCCTCTTCAAGTTCACTGACCATTGGTTCATTGGGATTTGTCATCCACCATCCTCATACCTTGGGCAGGGCCTGGAAATGCACCCTAGGAGGTTGAAGCAACTAAAAGAAAAGAAAAAAGCACATAATGGCCACAAGAAAAACAAAAGAAAAATCAAAATGCAAAATATGGTCGGGACCTACAAAATAGCATGTGCTATCTCATGGAAGACAAGGAACCCTAACATGTCCCAACCCATAATGGGTGATGAACTGCCCCGTTATAAAGGGGGTAATAATTGTTATACATCATACAAAGCAAGCTCTCATTTCTCGAGCTATGAGCTGTAACACAAAGAAAATTCAAGAAAAAGTAAAAAACAATATGGAGGGGTGGAAAAATAAAGGCTGAGGTAACTCATGCATTCGTGATTGCTTCCTCCTCACATCTATACACTCAGGATGGGGTTTTCATAGTTGGTCCCTTAGACCAAGACACTTGACCATGGAGTTATTTCCCCCTCCATTCCATTTTTATTCACATGGCACTTGTTGGAAAAACTGAGAGTCGGGGTGAATCAATATTTATTTCAATTGTTGTATTATGCCAGTTAATATTTTTATCACAAAATAAACCAGAACACAAGAGATAGAACAAAAATAATTTTATTGATAAAAAACGAGGACTCCAATCCTCTTTTACAACAATTTCAGGTTCCAACCTGTACAACAAAATCTCTGACCTTTTCAAGGCTCCAACCTTGAACAAATTCAAGATGCTACTTGGTCAAAATGAGGACTCTAATCCTCTTAACGATTGCAAGCTCTGACTTGGTAAAACCAAAACTTTACATGAAATACTTCAAAAATGTCTTCAACAACCCTTCAACAATGCGCCAAGGATATCTTCAATAATGCTCAAAATGTAAAGGATTTCTACTCCAAGAAGTGGCCAAAGTCTGATTCCAATAACGCCTCAAGTCTGCTCAACAAGTTTTCAATGAGGTTGCTTCAAGTCTGCACAATAAGTTTTCTAAAATATTTTCTAATGATGGCTTCAAGGCCTGCACAACAATTCTTCTAGAAGCTGCTCCAACAAGACTTCAAAGTATTCAAATATGTTCCCAAGAATACACAAGAGGCCACTTATAATTTTGCACAAGAATCTTCTTTAAAACTCCAACAATGGTCTTAAGTCTTCTCTTAGTCCAACCCAAATCTACTTTAAAAATAGGACTGAATATTGCTTTGAAATAAGGCAAAGATACTTCACAAGAGGAGCTGAGGTTTGTGCCCTATCACATACCTGAAATTTTCTTGTTACAGGACCGAAAAGATTTATGTTCATAGGTATGTTCTACCTTGTCACATGTTGAAGAGATTGCAGAAGTATGCCTAAGGGTCGAGGTCTTACCTCAAGGCTGAAATGTCTATTTTAAGAGGTTGAATTGTCTTAAAAAATGAGGGCAACTAGTCCAACATAAGATGATCCAAGACAAAAAGAGATCCAACAAAAACCAAAAGATCCAAAAACCCAAATCCAAATCGAATTCTTTCTTCTTGCTTGCTACCAAGTTCATGAGCTATGAACTGGATCTCGGATCGAACTTCTTGTCTTCCTTGTCTTCACCGCGTTGGATGGATGAATGGAGGATTCTAGCTTCTTATTTATACTTGTTCGATTGTATTTTGAATAGACACGTCTCTTGGGAAGGTTGACTTGAGTTCATGTAGGTTCATGTAGGTTGACTTGAAGAATATGGGTTTTCGAACTTGAAAATTCAATATCTCATCGAGTAGGAGTTATAAGGTGCATAAATAATCGTTGGAAAGGGTTTGAATTCCTCTACATTCTTATATGATTGACTTCTTGAGAAAGTGTTTCCTTTGACATCAATAACAAGAATTCTTCCAACAATCTCCCCCTTGTTATTGATGGCAACAATCTCCTCATACGCTACCCCCCGTATCATAGTGTTGCTCCCCTTGTCATCATGTTGCTCCCTTTGCGATATAATGGGATGCAAGAGAAATGGCCCCCATGTTTTGACGAAGATGTTCAAATGATTCTCAAGGTAGGGGTTTTGTGAAGATATTTGCAATTTTCTCCTTAGTATTGACATACTCCATTTTGATATTTTTGGTCTGCAACCTATTCTTGGAGGAAGTGATACTTGATGTTTTGTCTTTGAATGCATGATTGGATTCTTTGAGAGGCTGATTGCATTGGTATTGTCACAGTAGATGGTGATAGGTTGATTTGTTTCTATGTTGACATCCTTCAAGGCTTCCTTCATCCATTGGATTTGCGTACAACAATCTCTTGCTACTATATATTCAGCTTTAGCTGTGGAGAGAGATATATCTTATTGTTTCTTTCTAAGCCAAGATACAAGACAATCTCCCAAGAAGAATGCATTCCCACTGGTACCATTTCAATAATCAACAGTTCCTTCCCAATTTGCATCAATATATGTTGTCAAGGTAATATTTGTGCTCCTAGGGTACCATAGTCCAAAATCAAGTGTGCCTTTCAGGTATTTGAGTATTTGCTTTACAACTAGCATATGAGATTCCTTCGGGGCTGATTGGAATCTTGCCGCCATTGCTACTTCCTACATGGTGTTTGGTCATGAAGCTGCCATCTATAAACTTACTTTCAATCATTGATCTATAAAGAGTAGCATCCACCATAGGAGATTTGTCATCCTTAGCTTACAACCTGTAATCATAGGTGTTCTCACAATAACACATAGGCTTCCATCCCAAATCACTTAAGTATATCTCTGAGATATTTTGCTTGTGATATGAACATATTTGCTTTGGTTTGAGTGACTTGAAGTCCAAGAAAGTAAGACGACTCACCAATCATCAACATTTAAAATTCTTTTGACATGTTTTGGGCAAATTGGTGACTCATTTCATCATTGTTCCTCTCAGATATCAGATCATTGACGTATACTAGTGTGATTAGAAGATCGTCTTTGTCGATATTCATGTAGAGATTACTTCTTGCAACTCCTTTCTTGAATCCTTTTTGTTGAAGATAGTGATCAAGTCTAGCGTACTAGGCTCTTGGAGCTTGCTTTAATCCATATAGCGCTGTCTTCAATTTGCAAACAAAATATTTTCCGTATGCAATGTCCAACCCTTCTGGTTTCTCCATGTATACTTCTTCATTTAGGTCGTCGTTTAGAAATGTTGATCTTATGTCCATTTGATAGACTCTGAAGCCTTTAGAAAAGGCAAATGCCAAAAACGTCGTTACAACTTCTAACCGGGCAACAAGAGCAAAGGTTTCTTCAAAGTCAATTCCTTAAATTTGAGAGTACCCCTTGGACACCAACCTTGCCTTATGTCTGATGATTTTTCCATCTTCATTCTTTTGTTCTTATACATCTACTTGGTTCCTATGTCATTCTTATCTTTTGGAAGAGGTATTAGCTCCTGTGTTCCATTATTTTGAATTTGATACATCTCTTCTTCCATTTCTTTTATCTAGTGAGGTTCCTTGCTTGAGTGAAATTTTATGGTTCTATTGTGGATGGTTAGGGAATATCGTTCCTTTTTGGTGTATTTTTCATCTTTCTTCGAGTTTGTATTCCACCATCTACATCACCAATAATTTGATCTTTTGGATGATGTTTTTGAACAAATTTTACCTTTGATGGAGTTTGAGATGGTTCCTTTTGATTTTCCAACTCATTTTCTTCTTTTGCAACATCTTCTTCTGAATCTTCAAGGATAGGATCTTGTCCATCGATTTCAACTTCTTTTTCAGGAAGAATCTCATCAATGTTCACATAAATACTTTCAACTACCTTTTGCAACTGATTTTTGTAGCATTTACATGTCTTGCTTCTTGTAGAGTATCCAAGAAAGATTTCTTCATCAACCTGAGAATTGAACTTGCCTAGTGAATCATCATTGATCTTCATAAAACACTTACTTCCAAATTTTCTGAAATATCATTGAAGCAGATCTTCCGTTCCATAATTCATATGGAGTTTTATCACTATTTTTCTGAAGTTGTGCCATGTTCATAGTATTTACTACAATCCCAACTGCGTCTCTCCAAAATTTAGGTTGTAAATCAACTGCTAATAACATTGTTCTTGTAGTCTCTTGTACAAATCTGTTCTTTCTTTCCACCACTCCATTTTGTTTTGGAGTCCTAGCAACACAATTTCCCTATTGATTCCATGTTTTTCACAAAATTCATTGAATTCCCTTGAGGTAAATTCTCCACCTTTATTTATCCTTCAACATTTGATATTTGACTCACTTTCATTTTCAACTACTGCTTTGAAGGTTTTAAAACATTTTTGTTCTTTTGACTTAAATCTTATGATAAATACCCACATCATTCTAGTACAGAACACTCCTCGAAGACTAAGCACCACATATGCCTGGAAAACGTATCAATTATCGCTAGAGAAGAGCAGCAACAGAGACGAAAGATCAGAGAAGCACTTGAAATTATTAAGCATCCTTGTAATCTGAACAGAGACAGTGGTATGGAGATTAGCGGGAGCTGGCTTCCCCTGATCAGGGAAATCAAAAAGCGTCAACCCATCCCCAGGTAAGCCTTCAAGCAGGTAAATTTTCCCTCCCTCTCCTATCCTATTATTATTGGTCAGTACTTTTTATCTATATCATAATTAGAATTATTAACATAAAAATACTTTAATATATTAATTTCTACATAACGATTAATTAATATATTAATTATTATATTAATTAATTATAAATATCAATTATTTATAATTGTTAATATAATTTGGTTCATTTATTAATTTAATTTATATATAGAAATTGATATATTCCCTAGTATTTCTTTAATAATTAATTTATGATCCCTTCATTTTAATTAAAATAGCTCCTTTAACCTGATGATATATTCCCTAGTATTGATTTATTCCCTAGTAGAAATTGATATATTCCCTAGTTTTTCTATAATAATTAATTTATTATCCCTTCATTTTATTAAAATAGCTCCTTTAACCTAATAATTAACTTTTTTAATTCTTTAATATAATAATTTCTATATAACTATTAATTAATATATTAATTATTATATTGATAAATTATAAATATTTACTATTTATAATTATTAATATGAATTAATTTAATATATTAAATTAATTTATATATAAATTAATATATTCTAGTTCAATCTATTATCCAATTTTTTTTTTATTATCCGTTCATTTTCCTTTTTAATCTATAGGTTATAAACCTAATTATTAAAATTAAATTTTTTTATAAAAATTTCAATAAAATAAAGGTAATTTATAAAAATAAAAATAATTTTAAAATAAGAATAAAATTAAAATAATTTCAGATTCAAGCCGACCATGTGCTGTTCCTTAAAAATTTTGTCCTCTTAAGTATTTATTCTATCCATTCTGCTCTTCTTTTATCATCATTCTCAAACCCTGATGATGGATCCCATTTGGGATTTTAAACGTTGGTACAAAAATACTCATACTGTGGATTCTCCGGTCAATAATTCGAAAAGTACAAACCACAGGTCTCTTAAATCCATTCTAGTATAATCATCTATAAATAATATAAAGTACCTTTCTCCTTGCAGAGCTGGATTTCTAGTTAGTCTACACAGATATGCATGAACGATTTCTAGAGGCTTTGATGATGAGCATTTCTTTGTCTTGAAGCTAGTATTTGTTTGCTTTCCATGTTGGCATGGTGCACAAATAACCTTTTCAGGTTTTGAAATTATGGTGATATCTCTCACTGCTTAAGTTTTGGTAAGTAATCTTCACCAAATGATCAAAGTTTAGATGTCCCATTCGCTTGCGCCATAACCAGCGTTCATTTGTTTGACTAAAATAATATCTTTCTTGTATTTTGCTAAGAATGTATACGTTGTTTATTGTTCTTACTCCTCCCACAAGTTTTCCTGGTTAAGACTTTCTTATTTCACAATCCTTGGCACAAAAGATGATATCATGTCCCTGGTCACATATTTGGTTGTCTCTTAGAAGATTGTGCTTGAATCCTTTAACAAATAGTGCATTTTATGCTTTTCCTTTACCATTTCTGAGACTCACTATGGCTTTTCTAGCAATTTTAGAAAATCCATTTCCAAAAGTCACATTTCCATCCTTCTTGTTTAGTGAGATGAACTTCTTTGGTAACCATTCATGTGTCTAGAACATCCATTATCTACAAACCATTTGTTTTTCTCTTTTTTTGCACTCAAGGCTAGGCCACACTTTTCAGGGGTGAATTCTCTATTTTTCTTTCTCCATATCCTTTCTCTTGATTCTAGTGGCCAATTTTGTGCTTCATGACCTGGATTATTGCATTTAGATCATTCTAGACTATACTTTGAAAGAGGAGCAAATGAATTGTAAGTCCTTATCTAGTTTTGTCTCCTTGAATCAATAGTCTTATTTTGGTAATTAGTCCCATACTTTCTTGAGTCAACATTATTACCTCCATAAGCCTTGCAATGCTTAGCTTAATGACCAAAATTTTTACAAAGAAAACAATGACCAAGGAAAATAGTTTGATACCTATTGGTATAAGCTTGGCTTGATGTGACATTCTTTTTTGGATAAGGAAACTTTTCATTCCTTGGATTATTGTGAAGAGGTCCTTTTGGTGTGTCATTTGGATAGAACTACTTCTCACTTCTTGGATGATTACAAAGAGAATCAACATAGCTTCTTGGTTCTTCTTCATGATGGGCATTAGTGTTCTCCCTTGAATTAGATGATTCACATGTACAGACAAGTCCTAATTTGTCATGTTGTGATCTTTGGGTGCCAAGGATGACATATAGGGTTTGATAACTTTTCAAAATTTCATTGACCTTGTCTACTTCTCCTTTTAGAGAGACAAATTTAACTTCTAATTTCTTGTAGGTATCTTCCTTTTCCTTTAGCTTGTTGTTCAATACTTCTATCCTCTTTGCTTCTTCCTTTTTAGTTTTGAGAGAGATGATTTCTTGTGATAAATTTCCATTCGTTTTCCTTATTTTTTCATTCTCTTCAATGGCGCTAATAAATAATTCATCCACATTTCCTTCTTCTTCTTCTTCTTCAGGTTTATCTGTGTCATTTGTGAAGGCCATGAATAATACTTCTCTGCTTCCTACATAATCATCATCTTCATCAGAATCATCACTATCTTGCTTGGAGAAGAAATTCCTTTTGTTTGAGCCTTTCTTCTTGAATGTTCTCTTCTTAGGTTCATCTTTATTAGAATCATCACTATCTTGTTTGGAGAAGAAATTATTCTTGTTTGAACCTTTCTTTTTGAATGTAACTGTCATCCTTGAAAGGACACTTTACAACATAATGTCCTATTTTTCCACATTTAAAACAAATGAGAGGGTGCTTACCTTTGAGTTTGGATCATTTCTTCAGCTTCTTGACAAATTGCACCAATTGTTTCAGTATCAGAATCATCACTGTTGCAATCACAACTCTTCCCCTTTATTGATTTTTTTGATGCCTTCAAAGTAGCTTCTTTGTGAGTTGAGTTTCCTATTCTCATTTCATATGCAATAAGAATTCCATGAAGCTCATACATTGACAAGGTTTCCAAGTCTCTTAATTTGTCTATGGCATGGACTTTGGCATCAAAGCGATCTGGAAGTGATCTTAGAACTTTCTAGACAATTGTCTTCTCGTTAATGTCTTCTCTTAGTCCTTCCAGAGAGTTGACAACTTCATCTACCTAGAGAAAGTAATCAACAATGTCTTATTCTTCATTAATTTTGAGACTTTTAAACTTCCTTCTAAAAGTTTTGAGCTTTCCTTCTTGAATTTTTCATCTCCTTCATGGACGCTAATGAGTTTGTCCCACATATCTTTAGCAGTTTAATATTCATCACTTTAGTGACTTCTAAATCTAATATACCAATTGCTATAGAATTCAAAGCCTTTTCATTTTCCACATATGCTTTCTTCCCATTTGGCTCTGTTGGAAGAGGAGGTGGAATCTCATATCCATTTGTGATAGATTTCCAAACCTCAACTCCAAGAGACATTAAGTAGAACTCCATTCTAACTTTCCAGAAGGTAGAATTTGTTCCATCAAATTGGGGGACTCTAGCATCCATATTGGCCTTTGTGATTCAAAAATCCTTCTTCCAGTTGTTAGGTTGTTCTTTGAAGAAGATGGATCTGATACCAATTGTTGGAAATACTGGGGAGGGGATGAATCAATGTTTTTTTTTTTTTATTATTATGTCAGTTAATATTTTTATAACAAAATAAATCAGAACGCAAGAGACAGAACAAAATAAAATTATTGATTAAAAATAGTGATGACTCCAATCTTCTTTTACAACAATTTCATATTCCACCTATACAACAAAATATCTAACCTTTTTAAGGCTCCAACCTTGAATAAATCCAAGCTCCTACTTGGTCAAAATGTGGACTCCAATCCTCTCAACAATTCCAAGCTCCATCTTGGTCAAACCAAAACTTTACAAGAAATACTTACTTCAAAAATGTCTTCAACAACACTTCAATAATGCTCCAAGGATATCTTCAATAGTGCTCAAAATGACAAGGATATCTGCTCCAAGAAGTGGCTAAATTCTACTTCCAACAATACTTCAAGTCTACTTAACAAGTTTTCAATGAGGTTGCTTCAAGTCTGCACAATAAGTCTTTTAAAAGCTTCTCTAATGATGGCTTCAAGGTCTACACAACAATTCTTCTAGAAGCTACTCCAACAAGACTTCAAAGTCTTCAACTCCGTCCCAAAGAATATGCAAGTGGCTTCTTATAAGTTTGCATAAGAATCTTCTTTAAAACCCCTTCAACAAGGTACCCAAAAGAGAGCTTCTACAATGGTATCAAGTTTTCTTGTATTCCAAACCAAATCTACTCTAAGAATATGAATGAATACTGCTATGAAATGAGGCAGAGATACTTCATAAAAGGGGCCAAGGTTTGTGCCCTATCATAGACCTGAAATTGTCTTGTCGAAGGTATCCACAAAGCTGAAATAATTCCTTGTTACAAGTCTCCATCGGACGAAAATATTTATGTTCACAGGTTTGTTCCACCTTGTCATAGGTCTGAGATATTGCAGGGGTATGCCTCAGGGCCAAGGTCTTACCTCAGGGTTGCAATGCATCTAGCGCAAGATGATCCAACACAAATAAAGATCCACCAAAAACCAAAAGATCCAAAAGCCTAGATCCAAATCAAATTCTTTCTTCTTGCTTGCTACCAATTTAGTGAGCTATGAACTTCACCTTAGACCGAACTTCTTGTCTTCGTTGTCTTGGCAGAGTTGTAGGAATGAATGGAGGATTCTAACTTCTTATTTATACTTGTTCGATTGTATTTTGAATATATATCTCTTGGGAAGGTTGAATTGAGTTCATGTAGACTTATGTAGGCCGACTTGAATAATATGGGTTTACCAACTTGAAAATTCAATATCTCACTAACAGGTAGGAGTTAGAAGGCAAGCAAATACTTGTTGGAAAGGGATTGAAGTCCTCTAAATTATTATGTGATTGAATTCTTGAACAAGTGTTTCCTTTAACATCAATAACATTAATTATTCCAACAATGCCTATGGATTGAAGGGTGGATTGAGGACATGTCGCTCCCCTTTGGGGGTTGGGAACACCTAATAGGGTCTTCTATTAACCACTCCTACTTAGGGAGGTAACACCAGTATGAGACTAAGTCCAAAATTTTGGAAGAAAAGCCACAATGAAGTGTTGTTATGCCCATTTATTTCAAGCTTGGTTCACTTAGATGCACTAATGATTAATATAAATGATGATGAAAGTTGCAACACTAGATATTGTGTGTAATTGGCAGGCGGTTCCATCTATAAGTCTAGGCAAATTAAGTGGGGTCCATGTCCTATAGAGGGACATATTGACACCCACAAGTGATGTGTTGAGAGCCATGGGACTTCAGACAATTGTAGAGCATCATTCACATCCATGGGCACCTTCAACACCCATAGCTTCTATACTTTTCCTTATATTATTCATGGGATGATGCACTTGGAGCCATTTTCCCCCATCGGGCTTAGCTTGTGTGGTAGTTGATATAAGGCCTATATGAGGTGTGTCTTATGCCTTGAGACATGGGAGGGATAGAACCATATCCAGTGCACTCAAGATTGGAACAAAGACAAATATTTTACCACTTGGAGACCATGAGACCTAACTTTATGCCCCAAACCCACATTTGGGGGCCAAAGATGATTTGCACCGAGATAGAGGGGCCTACCCCTAGATATTTATTTTGGAGACCTTTTACATTTGTCATGGCACCAAAAGGCCCCAATGTTAGCCCTAAGGAATCCAACACAAGCATGATGTTATCATGCTAGCATTTGTGGAGATAAAGTTGCTTTTATAAAAGATACTAGGTCAACTTGTGACCTAGGCCTTTACTTGCACATCATTTTATTGGAGGCTAAAATAGGACTAGTTAGATCACATATATGTATTAGAGAGAATTCATTTGAGTCTCTCATCATCATCACACTTGGAATTCAGCTTCATGGAGGAAACTCACACTCGCACTTTTATGGATTACATTGAATCTTGGATGCATTTTAATGTTTGGAGCAGATTTTTGACATTCTTTAGAGATATTCTTTGGATTAATGGATGGATATCTTGAATTTTTTCTTGTAAGTACTCTTACTTATTAAAGATCTTTTTTTATATGTCTAATTTATGGAGTGATTGATTCTAGTTCATGCAAAAAATTGTGCCCTAATTTTATTGAATATTAATTGAATGTTAATCTAGATGAATATTGCATGCATTACTCATACATGACATGTAAGAATTATCCTAGTGGTGAACTCCTAGTTACTCTCCCATGAATTTCCATTATTCCTTTGAGTGGGTAAATGCTTGAAGTTTGTTATTAGGGCATCAAATTTCAGCGTCCTTAGAGGAAATTTTAGCTAATCTAAGACATCCTTGATTCCATATACCCAAAGGACAAAGCACTAATCCAAATCTTTGGTGATCAATATCACCTTTCCTCCATATTTTATCCTTCTTAAATTTCGTTCCTTTTAAAGCTAGACTAGTCAAATAAGGATTCAAGGTGCAAAATTCTAGGGAAGGATATTTTTGGTGGTTGGAGAGCCTAAACATCAAGAGGAGTGTCTTGGCTACAAGATCTCTCATTTTTGTGTGCATCCACTTCAATTACATCCATGAAATATCTTTCCCTCGGTGGTTTTTGAAAGAGGGAAACCAAGTATTTTTCTCTCGACTTGACGACTTGTTTGAAGGTTTCATGAATCTTGACCTTGTTGAAATCGATCATAAGGAACCTTTTCTCCTTGCCTTGACTCTTAGGAACTCCAACACTTTCCTTGCACATATCTTTCTAGGCCTTCTTTCAGAAAGCGGATTTCTTCCTAGTGAAACCTTGAGCCGAATATTGAGTATCTCTTAAGGAGATCCTAGTTGATCACCTTATTCTCCACCCTTATAATTTATTTGATAGGTGATCTTATCCTACAAGGACTCCTCCCATCAGTGAAAGTATGTAAAGAGAAGGGGGTTTTGGCTGTGGTGATAGTGAGCCACTACCCCATTGTTAGCACTTGGTTTAGCTTTAGCCTTGTAGGGTTCCCTCTCTGAGAACTACTAAATTTGGTGGTAACATTTTGGCATCATTGCTGAGGAAATGAAGCATGTGTCATGTCCCCACATACAATATGGATCCTTATTTAGTGACTCCATTGGAAAAACGAAACCCTAGTTCTTCATTAAGCTTTGAATTCAATTCTTGTAGGGTGGAGCAAGAATCTCTCAAGGCATCTTAAATTCCTCCTGACAACTCCTAATTTTTATGTTATGTTTGTATTTGGGAATTTTGACATAGATTATGGGGTAACTTGGAAGAAATAAGGGTCTTGGCTGTAGTATTTTTACCTCACCATAAATCGGGGGTTAATTTTCTTTCCTAGTCTAGTGGGAACTCCCATAAGGGCCTATGGCTTTAGGAATGGGAATTACTTTAGGAAATCATTATTGAGATACTGTAGCCCCATCCGTCCCTATTTCATACTTACAACTTTCCATCTTACACTATAAGCCCTTATTCCACCTCACTTCTTCGAGCTAACTGACCATTGGTTCATTAGGATTTGGTATCCACACATCATCATACCTTGGGTAGGGCTTGGAAATGCACCCTAAGAGGTTGATGTAGCTAAAAGAAAATAAAAATGCACATAATTTCCACAAGAAAAACAAAAGAAAAATAAAAATGAAAAAGATGGTTGGGACTTACAAATTAGCACATGGACAAAAGCCAAGCATGACCTCTACTTCTATCATATGGTCATCACCTAGTTCCTAAGCCAATGTTTCCCTATCTCATGGAAGACAAGGAACCCTTGCATGTCCCAACCCATGATGGGCGATGAACTGCTCCATCTTAAAGGAGGTAATAACTTTTATACATCACACAAAGCAAGCTCTAATTCCTCAAGCTATGAGCAATAATACATGGAAAATTCAAA